>PVIA01004946.1:0-125657 GCA_004024845.1 Tonatia bakeri
TGCAGGGCAGGAAGAACGCAGTTGTAAAAATGCTCATCAAAGGGGCCAGCACGGATTTCATCAGGAAACTGGGAGCCGACACGCTTCGACCAGGTGCACACTCAGGGACTCCGGCACGTACCGTCTCACAGCGCCGCCTCAGGGATCCTGGACTTGATGCCGCCGGTCATCATGTTGAGGATATGGCAGGTACCCAACCACGTAAACCATGGCCCTCCTCGGGTTCTGGCCGTCTCACCAGGGCAGCACAGTGCCCGCAGGTGGTGGGGCCGGGAAGCCAACGTCAGGTCCACCATGCACCGGATCTGGCCCTGCGTTCCAGTCCAGGTATTCCGAATCTGCACAGGGCGTCTGTCATTCGAATTTTAGCCGGACAATCCCCACTACGAATTCTGCTTTTCAGCTTTGATTTTGTAACTTTTGTAACTTAAAAAATAATGTACCTAAAGAACAATGTATCTTCCAAAGAAGGCATTGCCTTTTTGGAGGTCATGTTATTTAAAAAGCATTCAGTTAAAAGCCTGGGCCCTGCAATTATCTGGCCAAAATTTCCCAGCACAAGAAATAAATAAAAGGTCATTACTTAAAAATCAAAGTGGCTTGATGAAGTCTCAGTTATATGTCCAGCATTGTTTTTTTAAAACTATACTAATTCTACAAACATTATGAACATGAAAAGAAGTTAAGTAGAAAAAACCCCTTGAATTCCTTCCAGGTCACTCATCAACCACTAAGGACATAAAAATATTGAACTTGCACGTTACTCCCAAAGTGGGACCCGTAGCTCTTCACCTGACCTTCACGATGACGTCAGATAGAAAAACACAAATCCTTGCTTTTCGCATCCATTTAGTTTATGAGCAAGTAGAATTTAACATGTTTACATTTAATACCTAAAACATTTAATATGTTATAACATATATTTCCCTAAGCATATTTAGGGTACATCAATATTTAAAATTGTTCTTTTGTGGCAATTTTGTTCTCCAGTTATATAGACAGAAACTTTCGCTTGAGGCATTTTTCTTGTTACAACTTTGATCATTTCAGACAGAGAGAAAAGTTGTAAAAACAGTATAAAGAAATACTGCATGTTCAAATTCCCCAAGTGCCCAAATTTTAAACTTTTACTGCTTTTCTCTACCATTTCTTTCACCCCCATCCCTCTGTCACTCTCCTTATAAACATACAAACACACCTCAATCTGAACCCACGGACAGAAGTTGCAGAAATAACACTGACTGAAGTCTAAATATTTCCGCACACGTTTCTCAAAAGCAAGGAAGTCCTCATACATGCCCACAGAAGGATTCTGCAAATCTAGAGGTGCACGCACGCACAGCGGTGTGGTCCAACCTCAGGGCCTCACCCAGTCGCGCTCCTTGGACCCACAGCGTGAGCGCCAATCTCCAGGTCACACGCCACAGGCCTGACGCGGCCCCTTAGTCCTGCTGGATCTGGGGCAATTCCTCGACCTTCCCTTGTTTTTTTTCTCGACCTGAAAACTCCTATTATGGATGCCTGTTTCCTAGGGCTGGGTTTGGCTGATGCTTCCTCACGAGCACACTCTGTGATTTGTCCGTGTCCCCTTCACTGCGTCCTGTCACCAGGCGCCTAATGCTCACCTGTCCAATCGCTGACCCTGACGACTCTGATCACCTGGTTAACATGGTGGCCGGCAGATCCCTCAGTTGTGCAGTTTCTGGTTTTCCCTTCCTAGGCATTGGGGACATTTCACTGAAGGAGATGGGTGAGGCCCGAGCCCTCTCAGGATGTGCCCTTTATCCAGGGGTGGATCATAGCACAGGGAACAGAGGGAAGGGGGACACAGAAGGCGGACAGTGAAGGGGCGAGAGGAAGACCAAACAAACAAAGGCAAAGGAAAGAGGTGAACGCCAACCATGGTGTCAGAAACCCAGAATGAGGCTGCCAGCTTCTGAGCAGGGACAGTCAGGACACCCGGGAAGCAGTGGGGGCGAGGCCTCTCGGATGAGGTGAACACGGATGCTGAAAACACGAGAGGGCTCTGGCCCCACGAGGCTGTGTCAGGGGGAGGGTGCGCTGGACTGAGAAGGAGACAGGCAGGCCAGGAACCAGTGGTGGGAGCCAGGCCTGCTTGGCCTTCCCAGCACCTCCGTGCTGTGCAGGATGGGCGTGAGGTCTGGGTTTGGGTCCGAGGGGAGGCCAAGAAGAGAGAGAACGCGGTTTCTCTTTGAACACAGATGGGCAGGGCGTGCAGGGGGAGAGGGGGAGACAGAGGTGGCTCATCTGTTTGCAGCGGTGAGTCCCGAACCTCAGCTCTTCGCCCCTTTTGACAGCATCACTCGCTACATTCATTGCAAGAGAAAACAGTTACAATGTACCTCCTGTTGTGTATTTTTGTATCCAGAACACTCATTACGAGACAAACTAACCCTACATATACACTGTGTCGTATTAACACCTGGACATTTTTACCCAAACACGCCTGCTTTCATCAAAACCGTTCCTAGCATTTAACTCTCCATGCTAAGTACCTGACAGAGAGAAAATTTTAAAAATTGTTTCTCCAAAACATCTATTGTTTTATTTTATGTACGATAAAATTAGCTCTGCTGACTCCCTTTGGGATAAAAGCTGTCCCCCGAGCCACAGCAGTGCACTTAATTGCCATTCCACGGAAATCGGAAACGGTGACTCCGAGTATTATTTCGGCCGTGTTTCCAGAGCTGGCTGAAGTCCTCTGAAACCACGCAGCTGTGTGACAATTTTAAAACCAATTTGGTTCCCACTTTGTTCTCGGGGAGACCGGCTCTTTGTTTGCTGTCGTCGGTGACACGCATGGTTCAGGTGCAATGAGGGGACATGAGAAATAACGAAGAGTAATGGGCGTGCCGCCCGAGTGACCACCCCTCCACCCGGTGCCCCCGGGGACGGCGACAGAGCGAAACCGGAAAACCTTGGAAGCCTGGCTTTGAATCAGAGCTTCGAGGCAAACATAAAACAACAGTGAAACTCACCCAGCTGTCTTCCTCCAGGTGTATGATCATTAAACTCGTTACAATGGGGTTTTACAAACTTTCAAATATTTCCATTATTATTTTTTTACCTATTAGTCAAAGAATAATTTAGCCAATTATCTTCGTCAATCAAAAAACAACTACTGAAAATGGAAGAAGGTATTACTGTTGTATTTTTTGAAAGTATTTTGACGTCATAGTCAAAATAGAACACTGCATAAACCTGGTTTCCTTCTATAAAAAAATAAATCCACAGTAGCGAACTGGCCTCAGATGCCACAGTGTAACATATGGTCAGCAAGTTCAAAACTAGAGGCCGTGTCCTCCCTCCTAGGTGTTCTTCCTGAACTAGAGGTGCAGAACCAGCCGGGGGGTGGGGAGGGGAGAAAGGGCAGAGGAGGTGCTCAGGGATCCGCGACACACCTGACTCCTGCGGCATTCCCCTGCTCCGTTGTCCACCACCAGGCCGTCGTCCAGTTAAAGGCTCAACTGCTGCCACATCTCATCTCAGACCCTGGTGGCAATTCTCTCCTACATGCAACGTGGTTTTGCACTCTCATTTGCCTTCACTTGTGGCGCTGTGGTACAGCCACCCCCCATGGGACTGTTGAAGGGGCACGTAACCATCGACGAGCAACTGGCTGGGGGAGCGTCCCTCTGTTTTCCTAAGTGGAAAACACGCCCTCAGCCTCACCCTTCAGCTAAAGCTGCTGACAGCAGTCAACAGCTTTGCATTTCTCCTTAGAAACGTGCTAGCTTCCAGCATGTGGAATGTCCCCTATTCTCATATACACTTTTCAAAAACTCACTGCTAGGAACGCACACATCTTTTCCAAGAAATATTTTCAGTGCGACAGTAGCATACGTGGCAAACAATGGTTTAAACAAATTCCAAAAGGCCAGCATGTGGCTAGTTCCAGGAACTGGCCCAGGTGGTTAGAGCATTCTTTACCGTCTGGGGTGGTTGCTGCAAAATAGTCCCACGGAAAGGGACTGAACTGTGCATCTCGACCCTGTGACCTCACGCCCGGCCACCCTGTGGCCACCACACCGCAGTCCCGGCGGGAGGCAGGGGATGGAGAACAATGCACTCGCCATGAAGCAGAGATGCAGCCACACCAGCGCCCTCTCCTCCGTTCCGGGGCCCACGCGAGGCAGGAGCAAGAACACGGAAGGTGCACAGCCTTCCCGGAGGAAGCCACGGTCTGACAGACAACGTGGATCCTTGCAGGCCGGCTCGGTGGGGCAGCTGCAGTCTCCTGCGGCTGCACGTCTGCTTTTGACACAGTCGTGGTTCCCCAGCCTATTGGTTAAAACCGAAACCCTGGGGGGAGCAGAGCCCATGTCTTCCCCTGGCATTAAGGAGTGAGAAACTCCCCCGTCCTTCCTCCACCGACTTCCTCCAGAGAAGGATGGATGCTTGTGGCAATCTCAAGGTGGTGGAAGAGGCGGGACGAGAACTCGGAGGGAAGCCGGTGAGCAGGATGAGGGCCCCTGGATTCCTGGTCCGCAGTCCTCGCCCTCCAGGTGCCCGAATGACCAATGACGGCAGGTCGTCGGCACACGGCCCAGGCACAGGCCGGCCTTCCCAGTATTTTATTTAATGGCGCCAACAACAGCCGCAGCAGGCTGTTGGCCAAGCCCCTACTCTGTGCCAGGTGCCATAGTGGAACCCTGTGCACTATCGTACTGGGTCTGCTTCCGACCCCAGGCCCCTCCCCCTGATCCCGAGCTACTGCGGAGGAAACCAGCCTCGGGAAAGGAGGATGGCTTTCCAGAGGGCCACAGTGAGGGCTTTGCACCCACATTCGATATCAGGCATGACGGTCGGACCCCAGTGTGAAGTGGCTGTCATGTGTGCATGTGTGTGTGCGTGTGCGTGTATGCACATGCGTGTGCATGTGTGCATGTGCGCCCACACAGACAAGGGACGCCAGAGAGTAGAGCGTTGCGACTGAATCTATAGGCACTCGATGAGATTCTGCAGGGAGTGACGCCACTGCCAGCAGGTGCACTCCCGGTGGTGCATGGCAGGCCATGGAGCAGCCGGGCTCGCCCCTCCTCTCGCTGGGTTCACAGACGCAGACACACGGCCTCCGCGAGCAACTCCGGACGACTGTGTGTGCGTCGGTTAGAAGGCATCGTGCCCTGTCTGCATCATGGCCGCCACAAGTTTAGCAGGAACAATAAACTTTCCTGACAGTTGGAAATTCCATTTCTAAAATTTTACCTAGCTCTGAAGAGACAGCTGGGTCCGAGAAACTGTGGCCCTGCTGGGAAAAGGCAAAAGTACCGCCGAAAACTTTCACATTGTGTGATGTTTCCTGAGTATTTCTGGTGAGCTAAACCCACTTTTCAAAATGGGCGATATTTTGTAAGGAGTGTGTCATTTTTTAAAATTACAAAATCAAAATGGTTCTACGGTAGAGATTTGTTATTGAAGAACAGAGCTGATCTCCGGGTTGTCATCTACAAAAGTTTTTTTGGACTGGGATAAAATAAACCTCGGAGGCGCCCAACACCCACCCTGACCTGCTGACGCGGAGGCAGAGGCAGTCTGTGGCGCGTGCCGGTGCTCCCCTAAGCACCGCACATGTTTTGCATCATGGGCTTCTCACGTTAACCACAAGGCACAGAAGGGAGAGGGACGCTCCGAGAATGGCGGAGACGCTCCCCGGCCCGTGAAATCCACGTGAGACCGGAGGAAGAGGGGCAGGCTCAATCTCCTCGTCTGGAGTCCAGCCGGGACGGAAGCCAGGACAAAGCAAACACTGGATCCATCTCTCCCCAGACGAGAAAAGGACACACAGGTCCCACAACTCTCAGTCCGCTGGGCTCAGAGCAGTGGAGCACAGGGGCACTGGGCTCTGGAGGGGGAGACGCCTGCAGCGCACGTGTGGAGCTGGCGCCCGTGGACCCAGAGACCCCGCAACTGTGAGGCACCGGCAGTCTGACACTGGCCAGGAGGTCCAGTCTGCCCTTCTGTCTTCTGGGCCCCACTCTGCAGGCGAGGCTCCTAAATTCCAGAGGCAGCACGTTGTCCGGTGTAACCTCACATGGTATAGAAGGAGAAAAATAAAACCCGCAGAGCGTGCTTGATCGGCAAGCCCGATCTGCATACTTAATGTGGTGACAGTCGGTGCAGTGAGCAGCTCAGGTAGATGGGCCATTTTGCGGTTGCCGCAGGTGTAAAGTGAGAATATTTACTTCGCCCACAGGAGTGATGTTCAGATAAACTAATTAGTCTGCAAACTTCTGAAAATATAGGGTGCCTCAGAGTGGTAAGCATCACTACTGTTTAAATTACACAGACCTCACCTGTTCCCAGAGCTAGGTGAACGCAGAGCATGCTCCCTTCATGTTCTGTGCCTTCCCACCTCTAAGCTTCCACGCCTGAGCTCGGGGCTCTCGCGTGGTCCATCTAAACGCCTGGAAGAACCAAGAGAAAAACGCAGGTGCCGGAGCTGACCTATCCCGACGCAAACCCTGGGTCACGGTCAGCTGTGGGCTGAGGTTCACTGCAATACCCACATTTCACAAAAAGAAGAAGGGCCTCTTGGGGAAAACCTCCCCCTGCTTTCCCTGGCTGTTGTGAAAACACAGCGGACTCGGGAAAGAGAAGGGCGTGTTTATTTCAGATGACCGGCCTCTCTTCAAGAGTGCGTGCTGTGAGACACACCATATCTAACTGAACTCCCGCCCAAACCCTGGAAGCACATGCTCTTCTAACCCACAATGCTTTGAGTTGATGAGGACACTGTATCTGGGGGAGATGACACACGGTTCCCAAGGTCGTGTAGCTGAATGGGGCGGTGACAACAAATTCGGTCTGACTGCAGAGACAAGACTTCAGCCCTACAAGGGGTCCCCTGCGTCCACTCCGGCGTCTCACTTTGTAAATGACAGGGCCCACTGGTGTCCCTCTGTGGCCAGGGAGGGTGCCGGGTGCCATCACAGGCCCAGGCACCCCGGATGGAGGAGCAGTGCGTGGCAGCACACCCCCGGGAAGGACTCTGCCGGCACCACTGCACTCGAAATGCCAACAGTGGGATTTTTAACGAGCAGATGCCTTTTCCACTGAATTCGACAGAAACTTAGAAAACACACACACACACACACCCCTGAGGGAAATTCTCCGGGTGAAACAGTACCCACGACAGAGTGCCTAATCCACCCAGGACCCTGTCCCGCACCCTGAGACCCCCTGGAGGTGAGCAGGGACAGACGTGTGGAAGCCCACCGCAGACACCGCGGGTCTCCCACACCCTCCCTGACCTGCTCAGCCCTGCCCCTCTGTGATCCCCAGAGGACGGCAGCCAGCCTCCTGTGTGCCCCCACCACCCACACCCCACCTGCATCGCCACACCTCTGACCCTCACCGGACACCCATGGGAACATCCCCCGGGGCCACCTTCTGGGCTGGACCAGGGAATACATGGTAAGAATTATTCTATTTCCACCCAAATGGTTCAACAGGAACAGTCAGAGGAGTAAAGCAGCAAACCGTCATCTCCCTGATGCAAGGATCGCTGAGGCCTCCGTGTGGACCGTGACGCCCGGCCCACGGCCCCGGGATGGCCGGCTCCTCAGCCGGTTGCACTCAGCTGTCACCAGTGACGCGGCAGTGGGCCCTGTCCCTCACGTCTTCATCTTTCATGACAGTCTGAGGACAGCTCTCCTGCGAGGTCGGGCCCCTTCCGTGCTTCAGCGACGGCCGAGCGAGGGCAGGAAGGGACGCTCAGCAAACATCGAGCAGGAGGCGGGCAGCAGAGGCTCAGCACAGCCAGCTGCTCTCACCCGGCTTTGTTGCTAGACGACGTCCAGCTGGTGAAGCGGGCACGGCGAACATCTGGGGCCAGGGCACGGCCCGTGGTTCCGAGCCTCGCGGAAGCGTGAATGATGGATGAGGCCGTTCTCAGACTTTACCGGGTGTCCTCTCCCTGCAGGGAGTGTGCCCAGGCCCAGAAATCCGGTGGCTCTTCTGACACAACGACAGGGCCTGAGACTGAAACCGAGGGAAGGGAAGGGCCACCACCCTGGTTCGCAGACGGTCCCAGCAGGCCGGCCCCGGGGAAGGTCGGGGAGCTTTGCTCTGGCCACAGAGCCTTCCGGGCCTGGTGGGAGGTGCTTCGGCTTCACAATCCCCAGGCTCCTCCATCTCCAGAAAAAGCAGACTAGGATCTGAAACTTTCCTAATGTGCTCGGGGCAAGGGGAGAGTGGTTCTCGCCGGAGAGGCTGAGCAGTCATATTACTGAGTATTGAAAAACCCTGAGAGGAATAAGGCCTCTGTAATTTATTTTTATCTTCAGAACGCCCCATCACCTTCAGTATTGGGAGAGAAAAAAGAAAAAGTAGAGAACTAAAAAAAATAATTTAGCCCTGGCTGGTGTGGCTCAGTGGACTGAGCACTGGCCTGTGAACCAAAGGGTCGCCGGTTTGGTTCCCAGTCAGGGCACAGGCCTGGGTTGTGGACCAGGTCCCCAGCAGGGGGCGCACGAGAGGCAACCACACACTGATGTTTGTCTCCTTCTTTCTCCCTCCCTTCCCCTCTCTCTAAAATAAATAGATAAAATCTTCAAAAAAAAAAAATTAGCAGGGTGGGGCAGAATGACTCGTGACAAGCAAAACCAGCGTCTGTCTGCAGATCACTTCTCTGACGGCCTCGCAGCCCCTCAGGACGCCTCGGACAATGCCAGAGAGCGTGTGTGCGCAGCCCAGGGACAGGGCCTGCACGCAGCGCGGTGACTGCCGGGGGTGGAGCTCAGGCAGGCAGAGGGGGGAGCTGGGGGACAGCGATCACAGTGTCAACAATAAAAACAAAGACAGGCTGCCTGCTGAGAAGCACTCGACAGCTTCCGGGTCGCCAAGGAGCTAATTCACCTCTGTGCTCACACAGGGTCTCCCCGCCCTCCGGAGCAGGCTGCACAGGGACTTTTCCGAGGTCACATTCTGTGCCTAGCGTTGGGCGGACTTCGCAGTTTTTAAAGTAGATCGCTAATGGTAACCACCTCTAAATTACAGCGACTGTGCTAAAGGGAATAGCAGCTCGGGGCACGCAGCGCCGGAGCCCAGTGGCGTGCGGGCCTGGCGTTCCGCAAGCTGCTCACGTTTTCCTTACTCAGTCCGTCCTCAGTTCAGCCAGTCCCACCTAAGCAGCGTTCCTGGGCCCGGAGAATGGGACCTTTATTTTAGTTCATCACTGAATAAAAATTCAGACATGCATCTATATTTTCTCCATTTATGACAGTTTCGGCACTCGAGATTTTTTTAACTCCCTCGTGGTCAAACATGTTTAATGACTAAAGTATACATATTTTATCGCTGTTCCTCATTATTTCTCTTTAGCCATGGAGATGAGTTTTATCTGGTAAGGCCACCCTCAGGGTCCACAAGGAAGGTGGGGTGTCCTCCCACCCCCCCTCACCACAGAGACAGGAGCATGGGGAGGGGCGCTCCAGCCAGCACACAGCCTGGGGACAGTCGGCCGCTGGCAACCTTACTGGGGAGGGAGTATTTTTCAGTTGGACTCAACACCAACGGCGGACATGACATCCGAGGGAAAGAATAACCCTTCTTTCTGGGCGTTCGCATGTAACTGCTTGCAGAGGCACGAGTGAGTCCCCTGGGGGGGTCTGAGGGGCCGGTGACCTTCCCGGCACAGCCCGTCGGCACTGCCTGGTGCTGTCTGGGGCCTGGCGTGGGGGGCCGGCAGACCCCTCGCAGACCTGCTGACCTCACGGCCGACTGGCCGAGGGACAGAACACTGTGAGTCAGCGTCTGGGAGCCTCACCTACCACCTGGGGGGCCGCCCTCCTTTGCGGAGTCAGGGGACACGCAGGGGACGGAGGAGCCCTCCACCGCGGGGTTCTGGAGTAGGGCCGCTGGACGGTCCCTGCCCAGGGACAGACGCTTCCCAATCCATGGCCGCCCGGAAGCCCTTGTCATTGATTAGACTGGCATTTCAGTCAGAGATCGGGAACCGCCAGGAAGGTCGTTTTCGCTTTCCACATGAGCCACCAAAGTTTAAACGGAAAGCGAAACGCCGCTGTGGTTGCTGCAACAGATGTCCAATAATAGTGCCCGCTTCATGCGGGTCAAAGTCATGGCCTTCATTAGGGCGGCCTTCCAGAGCTTTCCCAGAACTGCAGTTCCTCAGCGTGCTCCTGCAACCTGCCTTCACATGCAGTCAATCTGTTCGAATATAATCAGTAAAAAGCTTTAAAATCACCACTCCGTTTTTGTTTTGCATGCCAAATGCTATTTTTGTTATTTCCCCTTGCCAAAAATCAAAGTCCTTTTTGGAATCCATTAGCAGATTGGAAATTTAATACATGCTGACAGCAGGTGGAGAATGTGCCTAACGCCAGACATTGGGTGGGGGGGGGCGGGGCGGGGGGTAAGGGGTGGGGCGGGGGGTGTGAAGATGAAGCCAGGTGGGGGACACAGGGCACATTCTCAGCAGGGTGTCTGCTCTGAAGGGGCGGTGGCCGCGGATCAGACACCACCCTGTCCAGCCCCTCCCGTGGGGCTCAGTGTCCATGCCCTGGTGGATCCCAGGGAGGGGCGGACCCAAGTCCCAGCTCTCCTCCCTGCACTAGAGAACACCACAGCCGTCTGAACCTGTGGTTGGCACGTGAGCCTGGCGGACGCACTCTCAGCCCCACTGTCCTGTGTGCTCCTCCCTGCCGGGGTAAATGAGCAGGGGTGGGAGAAGGGGTGGGGGCAGGGGCGGGCAGAGCGTTAGGGATGAAGTGATCTTTCTAGGGCCAAACATTGACCAGACTCATGCCTTCGGATGCTTATTCAGCGGCCCTCCCCCTCATCTGTCCCTGCCTGCAGTCCCCGCCTCCAGCAGGGGACAGATAACAACACCCTGGTCAGTGTTTTCTCAAGACAACTCTGGAACTTTTTCTTCCCGTCTCCTCCACATCTTCCCAAGACACACAGATTGGAAGCTGGGGCCGAGACTCGGCTGCCACCCTGACTGGGAGTGTTGGGAGGACCAGGACCCTTCCTCCAGGGACCTTTCGGTCAGGCTGGGGACGGACACACCTCGTCTTCTCTGGACAGGCCTGACCCAGCATCTTGTATTTCTGTGCGAGTCCCCCTGGGATTGGGGCAGACCTCTGTCGCTGCTGGCCTGCATTTAGGGGTGCAGTGTGCACGCACTACTTACACCGGAGCTCTAGGATCACGTGGACACGGCGAGACGTTAGCAGGAGAGAGGCCCCTGGGAACTCACACCTCACCCCAGCCTCGCCTGGGCTCACAGGCCCAGGGGTGCGAGGAACAAACGGAATGCCCCTCTCTCTCCCTTCGCTCCCTCCCCCCTTTCCTGGCAGGTGGGACACGTGTGCACAACATAACTCCACCTCGTTAAGGCTGACTGGACAGGGGCGGAGGAGTGGCGAGAAACAGGGCTGGAGCCGAGATCAGAGAGGTAAACTGAGGACAGGCGGGGAGAATGCTGAGCACGCACAGCGCTCTCCACTTCACAGGCAGTGGGGTATTTTTAGCCACAGGAGGAGCGGAGAAGAGCTGTGCTTCAGGAACGTGAATCTTTAGAAACGACAGAGGAAATGCAGATGCAGGAAAATGCCAGCCTGAGCCAAAGAAGATGGCTGGCACCGAGGGGGAGGGAAGGGAGTCTGGGCTGCTGTGACTGGTGCTCCTTACCGCGGCTTCCCGTCCCCGCACTCTCTTCTCCCGTCTGCACGTGGTATTGAACCCAATAACTGCTGCAGATGCTTTCGAAAGTGAGAATTTAAAAATGTCCCTAAGTCACCAGGTGATATTCTCACAATATATTAACTATGGTATAGGAACTTCCTTATCCCCAAGGGATAAATAATTGGTTTGAAAAAATGTCTCCAATGCAAAGTTAGATTGCACAATTATTATTTTGTGAACTATGAAAATAGTATACTTGGGACAGAACAAAACACAGAAATAAAAAGAGGAAGGGAGGGAGGGAGGGAGGGAAAAGAAAGGAAGGAAAGAAGGAAGGACTGATGAGAGAGAGAGAGGGAGGGAGGAGGGGAGGGACTTGGCGTTTCCATGGCAATGACCTAGATTCACCAGGGAGTAGTCTCTTAAAAATAGCAACAATAGAATTTTTTTTCCCTTAACTTTGCTAGAATCACTAATAGGTGCTTCAATTACCAGGAAACCAAGATTCATAGGATCAAATTTTGCATAATTTTTCCTTTTCCTTGCAACTTCCAAAACAAACTGCGATGCACTGTTCCCGACTTCACCGGCCTCTTAGCAAGGCCAACATTGTAACTAGTTAACTCCTCTGGGGGTTCAACTAGATTAAAAGACCCGCAATGGCTACATTGTCAAAAAAAATGCCAGAGGACCTTTGGAGAAGATCTAACTCAGGCTAACATTGGACAGTTCTGAAAATGGAAATTTCATTGTCATCACTTTCAAAGATGCTGGGCACCACTCTTCCTGCTGGGACTCACCCACACTCAGTGGCGTGGGGAGCAGAAAGAAGAGAACAAGATGGAAGAAGAACAGCCAGCGGAACAGTTCCTACGACAGGAAGTCACGTGCCACTTTGGTGGCTCCTCCTGTCCCAGGTGTGCACCTGCAAAGACCCCAAGGACCACTCAGAGGGAAGGATTCCCACTCTGGGAAAGGTGACGCAGAGGGTCAGGAAGTTCAAGTTACGCAGCCAGCCAGTTTCAGTGCTCAAGTTCAAATGCAGGACCGTCTGATATCCAAATGAGCTCAGTTGAACTTGACCATGTTACCCACACGACACAAGTTAAGGAATCCCACGGGAACGCTGCAGTACCACACTGCAGCACAGCTCCCACGGGGACGGCAGCGGGGACGCCAGGGAACCCGTTCTGCCATAAACATGTCATTCCTCAGCGATCATTAGGGAGCGGCAGTGTAACTGGAAATGTGTGTTTACCCCGTGCGATGTTAAACAACCTCTAGCTGAAATACGATCTATTCTGTGCTGCGGCAGGAATACGGTGCATATCACAGTATTTTAAATGCACAGATGTCACTGCATGACACTAAATGCAGACAGGAGTCAGATGATGATGGCTACCCACAGTAGTTTCCCAGAGCCACACTCCGTGTTGCAGGATCACGCATTTGGAATTACAGACCATTTCTGCACTGAGGAAGAACACGACCACTCCCTGCAAAGGTCCCTAATAAATCTGAGTTTTATTCTCATCGGTCCCCTTAAGCCCAAGTTACTCATCTTGTTCCTGAAAATATACTCACAGCTGTCAAAAATTTAGTATCAATCAACAACCTCTCTGCATTCTGGGCTTTGCTCTGAAAAGAGCTTGGCTGATAAACAGATAAATCTGCCCTCTGCCCGTATGTTTATGTTTGCAGTACCTGCTCCAGCTGAAACCAGACAGTGAGGGTGAATTAAGGCCTCCCGTGCAGCCATTTCCACTAAACCGAGGAGGAGAGCAAAGAGTCCACGCAGTAAATACGCAGGTCTCGACGCTGGCAGAGCCTGCAGGATTCCGATTTCCATCCCACCGGCTGCAGCAGGCGGACTGTCTTACTTAAGCAGGTGCCACTCTGCGCCGCGGTCCCCTCTCTGTGCTGCTGTCCCTCATGCTCAGTCCCGGAGGACGAAGCGGGGGTTCTGCGTGCAGGAACGGCCTCCCAGCATGACAGCACGGTGCTCAGGCCAGAGGCCTCAGGGACCCTGGAGAGACGCAGCCCTCAAGCCCCTCCCAGGCTTCTGGGGGCAGAATCCCCAGTGTTAACCAGACTCCCCGCTGACCCGAAGTTATACGAGTGGGCACGTGTAACTTTGAGAAGCACTGGCCTGGGTCTCGGTTGTAATAACACAGCAGGCGCCAGGCTGCCCACTGGGAAAACATCTGATGACTTGAAACCTCTAGTAATAATACGCAAGCCTGTAACACTATTTGGACATCTTGTCAAAGTTTTCTCTCCTGCCTTAGTTAAGAGCAGGGTGTCGCCAAGGAGACCACCGCACCACCTCCTCCCCCATTTCTTTTTTTAAACTGTCCAGGGCTGGTCGCCACTCAGCCCCTTCCTTTTCAGTAGCAGGAAATGGTGTCAACAGTGGGGAGTGGACCCTGAGTCTCCTAGTGAATGTCCTTTGGTGCAGGACCCACAGGCAGGAAGCACCCAGACACCTACAGAGCAGGGTTCTCCGCAGCAAGAGATGTGGCGCCCCTGGTGGCGAGAGCTTACATGACAGGCTGCCTGGCCTAAGCCCACCCAGACTGCCCTTTTGGCTACATCAGAACTGAACATTCACAGCAGACTCCTGAATGGCAGAGCCATCCTCTAGCGGCGCCCTGTCTCCCAGAAGAACCCAACTCCCCAGTTCGAGGCGGAAAGGCACGTGGGGTGTCTCCTTGCCCCACAAAGTGACCGGGGCTTGGTTTTTCTCTTTACAGAACTTCGGATGAGCATGCAGGGAATGAGTCAGACCTAAGCCCGGGAGCCCGTGGGTCATGTTAATACTGGGCTAGGATGACCACTTTAACTGACCACATACTAACACAGCAGGAAAACTCTGCAAAGGGGAAAGGGAACAGCATGGCAGAGAGAAAGGGACGGATGGACGGATGCAGACAAACCACAGGGTCCCAGGGATACAAAAAGAGTCACACCTGTGCCCCAGACTAGCAGAGCCAGGGGTGGTGGGGGGGTGCCCTGTATTTGTCTCCTGGCCTAAGTCTCTGCGGGGGCCAGCTGAAGGGCTGGGGTGGGGCCAGTCCCTGTTTCCTGAAACCGAGGTTCCCGGCCCCGGCGCAGACCCCCAGGACCTTGCAGCCCTGGCCAGCGTGTTTCTCCCATCTGTCTGCAGAGACTGAAACTCCTGGGAAGCAGCACTGTCATTTTGGCTCATCCTGAGTCGCTGGGAGGTATCAGGCGAAATGTCTCTAATACCTTACATTTCTCTGTCTTTACCCTTCAACTTCAGACAAAATTCCATCACGACGCCTCGTCCCACAGGTCCGAAGTGTGGACGATGGCCAAGGCTGTTGGACAGCCAGGACAGTGTGCATGATTGGAGGTTCTGAGCAGGTGCCAGCCTGGGGGCGTCCTGGCTGCTTCAGAGTTCAAGCAGCTGCTGAGGCCACGCCCCCTCGACACAGCAGGCTCCATCCCTGGGGGTCTGCTGCTCCCCTGTGTAATCTGACACAATGTATCCCCCAGACGCTGCCTGCTGCCAAGGCCTCTACTTCTATTTTAGAGCCTTTTAATTTGTATTTTCCCCAAATGGCTTCTGTCTGCTTGTCAAGTGGGATTCTCACCTCGCTCGGAGCTCCTGGCTCTCTGATAAGAAGCTCGGGCTGGCGCAGGCGGCTGGCACGCCACTGAAACCGTGGGAGCAATCAACAGCTTCTCCGCAGCCAAGTGCGAGGTTTCTGCTGCGCCAGCCCCCAGCCGCCCAGCACAGCTGCCTGCTGCTGAGATCAGCGTCTCCCGCTCCCGCGTCCCCTGCTCCCGTCCAGTCCCCTGATACGAACTCCTGGGAGGTGCAATCGGAGCTGCAACCGGCTGCTCTGGCGCCACCTGGCGGCTGGTGCAGTTCCGAACCTGGGGTGAATGGAACACTCGAGAGCATCAGGCCCTTGCTCACCTGCAGGAACACGCGGAGCGACTGGATCCTGACCCCAGAACTCAAACTCATATGGAACTGGGTTTGAATCCCGACTCCGCCACAGATCTGCTATGAGACCTTGAGAAACAACAAATACTCTTACACTGCAGATTCTTTGTTTTTGGGAGAAGAAAAGCAAAGTAAATGTTAGAACCTCTCCTTGGGTTCAGATGTACACATTAAAGAAGACAATGTGTTTATAGCAAAGTGCCCGGCACAGCGTAAGCGCTCCAACACCTAAGCTGTTCGGACCCTCCGCGTCTCCGTGGAGGGAGGGCTGCTTCAGGCTTGGAATGTGGCACGCTCCCGTGTCAGCCGAGTACCAGCCCAAGTTCTCCAGGAGAAGACAGAGCACCCTTCCCCTGTCCTTGAGGGAGAAAACTTCTCTTCCGGGGAAGAGAATTCACACCACGGGCGTGAGCGACCCTCCCCGGAGTCGCGGGAAGGCACAACTCAGAAATGGACCTGAGCGTGCACAAGTGTGTGTCTGACGATTCGACTCCGGACGAATCAGGGACCGTGTCTGAGCCTGAGCCCCGCCTCCTCCCCGGGGCTCCCTGCACTGGCGGCGTCTCCCGAGCCTTCCCTCCCGGGGGTCACTGCCCGGTCAGCGGGACTTGACCTTCCACAGTCGGTCTGTCTGAGGGGGACTCGCCGCGGGGACTGAAGCGTGCACGCGTGTAACTACTGAGACGTGGAACGGCCGCCACGCACAGAAAGGACGGTGCATGGGAGGCACGTCCGCAGGAGCCCGCGGGGAGCCGCTCCGGGGCCTGTGGTAGGGTCCAGTCCAGGAAGGTCCATGGCGTCAGGTTTTAAATCTCTTCCCCACGAAGTCGGGGCATCTCCCTGTGTCGCCCCCCTCTTCCTCTGGAGCACGACGTGCCGGGCTTAAATTTCTTCTGGTTAGTGAGACATCTGGATAGTTTCTGATTAAATTCAACTTATAAGCATCAATTAAATATTGACTGAGGGCTATTCACTCGCAGCTATTTCATGAACAAAAATTAATAAAGAGACATTAAGAGGGATATGGGCCGTTATTGAAAAAGACCTTTCGAAGTGCCCTGAAGACAGAACCGCCCCTAGAATTCTCCTCTATTTTATTCTCCACTCGGGCAGAGTCACTGCCTTTATCTCACACTCGTACACACGCCCACTGCGGACGCCCATCTCTGTAGGGCCTGGTTTGGGGCATGCGGGCCGTGCTGCGTGCAACCGTCCAGTACGTCTGAGTCTTGGTGCTCCGAACCCAGTGGTGGAGGTTTCCAGTTTGCTGCTGCCGGCTGCTCCCAGAGTCTGGACCAGGCTGAGAGCCTCGGCGGGCAGCTGGGCCCCACACCTGCTCTTCCACCCCCGAGAGCACCACTGGGGGCACCTTCCTGCTGTCCTCACCGGCACCATCAGCCCGTGCCTCCCGGGGACCAAGCCGGAGCCATGGCCTCCACTCGCTCTGAGGACCGAGGTCAGCATGACAGTCCTCTGCAGGCCTCACTCATCCTCCGGCAAGCATCCAGGCAGCTTCCACCGACCTCTGGTCTTTTATGTCAAAGGCGGACTGAACACTGAAGTCTTCACTACCACTTCTCTCAGGCCCAGTTTGTCCTGGACCGTGGAGACGAGGGCCTGCCTCACTCTGAATTGAACCATCAGGGGATGCGTGTTCTGCCCTAACCCCCCTGCCCCGCCCCCACCAGGCTCGCCAGCCACGTGGTAACATCCTCCTGGTGTGCGATGCTCCATCCCTTTCAGGGAAGGTTGGCTGCTGTTTCCTCTCAGACTCCCTGCACTGATCCCTGAGTGTAAGCCCCTTGAATTCCTCTGGTTTGTCTCAGTGCACCTGGGTCCTGGCATCGGCCCCTCAGCACTCCCCTGAGAGCTTATTCCACATGGTCCCTGAATGTCTCCACCGAGGAATATCACCCAAGTCCACTTGTTTGGGAAAGCAGACCCTCACCGACAGCCTGCGGGCGGTCACCCAGCCCCCGGCAGCGCGGATGTTCAGTGTGAGTTCCGTGCAGTCTGCAGACAGGTGTGTCTTTGTCTTCTTCTTTAAAACGGCCATGGCCGAACTAGCCTGTGGGTACCGCTCGTTCGTACATCTCTGATGGTGAAGCTGCAAGGCTGGGGGTCCGTGGTCTGAGGACCACCGTTCAAGAGGAGACTCTCCCAGGAATGACCCTCTGTTCGGGGAGGCTCCGACGGGTCTACCCCTGATGACCTGTGCGGTCGGAAGGGCGGCCATGCCAAATGCTCTGAAGACCATGCTTTGCAGTTTTGACAACCTACCACGTGTCTTAGAGCAAACAGGACGAAATAAAATGTGCCCTCATTGCTCTTCTCCTTACGACGAGAACCACCTTGCAGGCTTACTTCCGGGGACCTCTCAAAAAGTATCTCACAGCAATTGACACTTTATTTTAATGTCACCCGAGGCCCGCAGGTCAGCAAACCTGATTCCACTCAGTCCACAGGTTTGATAAGACGGTTCTCTACCCAGGGTTACTTACAATGTATCACAAACCAAGAAGGGCAGACACGTAATTTTTGCAGTAGTGTGAATTAGAGAGAATATCAATAAAATAATTGAATAATTAAATTTTAGAATATTGGGACAGAGTAGGGTGTTTCCTGAAAACTTTTCAACTCTAAATCTGCGGAGCCTAGAGAAGAGCATCCGCTTATCGAAGGCATCAAGCCCCAACTCGGTACGGTAGAGATGAGAAACTTAGCCCAGTGAGGCTCGGCGGTTTCTGTAACATCGCATAGTCGGTTAACATCGGAGAGGAGAAAACCGTGTGACCTGATCGATACTCAGTCCGTTTCTTCTTCCGTCAGAGACAGAAGTCAGAGAGGCATGAGGTCGCTGAGGGCATGATGTTTTGAGTGGCTTTTCTTAAAAGTCAGATGGTGGAAACGTCTCCTTCTGAGAACTTGGTGGACGTGGCTAATGCAGACCCACGCCCACCTACAAACAGGAAAACAACGAATAAAATGTAACTAAACTTTTTAAGATTCTGTCAAGCATAAAAAAGTGAGAGTGAGCTCAGAAGGTGGCGTGAAAGACACAGGGACGAGGCCGCCCAGGCCGTGTGCGGCCGCCGGGCCAGAGAGATTGCGGGCCCTGCTGGAGGGCTGAGGGCTGTGCGCCGGGCATCACCACCGCGTCAGACCCTGTCCCGGGGAAGCAGACCCAACCCCTGGCAAGTCAGGGGTCCCCGGGGTCCATGAAAGGAAACCAGAAAAGCCGTGCAGGGAGCCTGAGAACGAGTGCGGAACTGTGCCATCTGCCCTGGCTCCGTGTGTCCCTCACGCAACCTGAATCCACAGGTCTTGCCGGTGAGGGAAGAGGGTGGAACCACATGCTGCATGTGAAATGTCGGAAACGGATACCAAACCGGTCCGGGCGCCTCCCGTCCCAGGGTGTCGAGAGCAGCAAAAGGAAAGAAAACCTTTCACGCTTTCACATGGGAAAAAACCTCCTGTGAACTCGCAGCATAAAATTAAACACTGTCCGGGGAGAAGGGAAACTACCACCCACAGAGTCCGCTGGGGAGCACATGGGACAGGTGACCTGAGCCCACGAAATGGGAGACGACACACGTGGGTGGCAGTGAACGAGTGTCAATGATCACAGGCAGAAAGGAACCAAAGCCGTAGGGAAACAACGTGACATCGTGATAAAAGGAACGGAGGAAGTTAAATCGAAAGAAGTGCTAGCAATGTTTTTAACGATTACTGAAAATCCAGAACCCAGGGGACGTGTGGGGCTGTCACGACATGCCCCTCGCAGACACTCGGGTCCTCCTGTGTTTCCCGGCAGGCGTCGCTGTCACGTTCCTCAGGCCTCCCCAGAGTCGCCCACCACAGGGCTGCTCCTACCAGGGAAATGGGAGTGAACATGACAACCCCATTCCGGGAAGAGGCTCTCAGACCCAGGCCACACGCCCGTGGGTCCTCCCTACTCCACTTCGGTAGCTGTGGCATCGTGGTTCCCGGACGGCGGCCCCACCCACACAGGCCCCTGAGCAAATGCAAGGGCCATACCCCCCCCGTGAACCTGTGCCGGGGGTGCACCACGAGGGAGAAGTGACTTTGGCCATCACAGCCCGTGAGTGTGGGGTGGCATTTGCTAGTGCAGCATGAACGAGCTATCGGGACCGACACAAAATGTTTCACAGCAGAGTAGACACTGCTGAGAAAGAATCTGAAACTTGGGAGTAGGACTTTGAAAAACTTGCCCAAAATGCAAAATGGACATATAAAGAAATTAAAAAGGGATAAAATGATAGCTGGACATTATGAGTAGGATAAATAAATGGTGCAGAATAGGTGTAATTAGATATGCAGAAAAGGAGGACCAAAAAGACGTTCGGCATCGATACTCAAATAAATGATGAACAGAGACTTTCCAAAACTAAAGAAAGAAATTGTGTCCTCAAATTGAAAAGTATCACAAGAGAAAAACTAAAAATAAATGTATAATTAAGCATATCATAATGAAACTCAGCACTCCAAGTACAAAGAGAAAATCTTAAAAGCAAACAGAAAAAAAAAGATAGATCACATAAAAGATTATCAATGTGAGGAACAGAAGACTAATTATCTACAGGAACAAAGAATAGGAAACAATGTAACAATGTCCCCAAAGGACTGAGGGGGAAAATATTGTCAACTAGGAATTCCAAATCTAGTTTAACATTATACAAAAATAATAGTAAAAGAATGTTCTTTCGTGATAAGCAAATATTAAGCAGTTAACTACTAAGAGAACATATGGATATACTGGGGAAAATGAACTTGAACTCAGAGGAAGTAGGGTGCCGGAAGTAATGATGAACAGTACATTTGTAAATTACAGGAAGATCTATGTACGGTAAGCCTTGACTATATTAAATATAAAAACACATTACTAACTGGAAGAAAAATAAAGTTGAACTAAAATATTTTATGTGCAACCATAACTTTGAACTTCGAATGGTACAGTTAGAGTTAAGAACCTGTCAGTCTGACTGGGGCACAGGATTAAACGGGTCACTGGTCAGCCCAGACTTTAAGGGAACACACTAGACATGACAGAGTGAGGAGCATGGAACAACAGAAGGAATGATGCACTAGGGAAAGTCAGTCCATTAGAAGGCAGGAAAGGAGAGACACACAGAAACACAAAAAGACGCAAAATACACAGACACACAGAAAACTAGCTCAGTATGTGCAGGTGCATGAACCCTGACACAAAATAAGTGGTAGAAAGAATGTTCAAATATTTCAGGATTCGAAATAAGTGCAAACAATTCAACGTCCTGGATGAGAGAGAAAAAATACGTCAGAAAGAAAAATACGGCCAACGCCACTGACGGGAGACCCGCCCGAAGTGGCGGGTGAGGGCGGAAAACACCATGGGGACAGACCCAGGCCGATGTTTGTTTAAATAGAGCAGGTGTGGCAGCACTCACATCCTATAAAGTAAACACGATGTCAAAAAGCATTACAGAAAACAAAAAATCACTCCTTAATGATCCAAGTTCAAGTCATCAAGTTCAAGGAGCTCTGCTGCCCACCAGGGACCAGCTGCCCCCACGGCACACAGGCTGGCCCCAAGGCTGACCACACCTGCTCCTCCCTGTCGAGTTCTCTTCCTTTTCTTCATGGGATCCCACGCACATTGATGCCTGGGCTTGTTTAGTAGGTCGCCTGATTAGATGTCAAGTGGGAAATTCGGGGTGCTTCCAGGACAGGCCGGCAGCCCCGTCACCAGACCCTAATACAGACGCCGGCAGGTAACGAGATGCCAGTGAACACCTGCCAGCAGGACAGAGGCCCGGCCCGCACCCAGCCGATCCCTTCCCCGTCCACAGGGGGAGCCAGCGCGGCCGCCAGGTCAGAGGAAGCAGGTCCCGCTGTCTCATAACTGCGATGAAAAACGTCTGCTTAATGCTACCGAGTAGAACGCACTCCACTAAATCACTCGATTACCTTCCCTACCTCCACCTTGTGTTGTCAAAGACAAAGGCAAAGGTTAAAACAAATCTCTACTATATTCTAAAAAGAAAAGTCATGAATAATAAAAATGATGGGCAACGGAAGTGGGCCTCCTCAGGCAGCGGCTCATTTTCTCACTGGCTGCAGGGCAGCCTGTGTGTTCCGGCGGGCGGCAGCGGGCCGCCTCGGGGACACGTCCTTCCTGCTCCGAGGGGGCCCTCGCGCAGGTGAGCCAGCGCTGCTCTCTGCACAGGGGGGTGGCCTCCGCTGGGGCGGCCCTGCCTGCGGGGCGCAGGAGAGGGAGACCCTCGATCCCCTGTTAAACGCCATGTCCCTGCCACATCAAAGGCCCCTCAGGGCCCCATTCAGTTCATCAAGTGCAAGCAGAATCTCTAGCCGTGCTTTTCTTTCGGGGCAAAATGCCAGTGTAAGGAAAAAGCCAACCTTGGGACAGTTAAGCTGCCAAAAAACGAACGCTACGGCCTAATATTTACAAGCTCAGGAACACCAATTTTAAAAGGATCAATTGCAGAGGGCCTGCTCTGCAGCGGGCACTGAGGTTAAGCACCTGACATTTGTTCTTCCCAAGTCTGACAACAGCCCGACACAGTGGCTGCCAGTCCCCTTTCTCCACGGTTGGAGGACTCGGGGGCTGAGAGAGCTGGTGCATGCACAGCCGGAACTAGGAGTCCACCCCTGTGTGGTCCCGTCACTCAGTGCCTTGTACTGGGGACCACGGTCCTTGCTTCCCGTCAGCCCTCCCACGGGGCCTCTGGCGGCAGAGATCACAGCAGGACTTCCAGAACTGTGGACAGCCTGGAGCGGCGGCCCAGACAGTCTGCTTACGTTGTTACATTCTCTAGGCACCACGTCTGGAGCACGAATTCTGTCTTCCCAAATCATGCGTTTCTCAATGCATGGCTTTACTGAGATATAATTCACACATCAGGAAATTCGTCATCAACCGTATAATTCTGTAGTTTCAGCACATTCCCAAGGCTGTGCAGCACTGCCGCTACTTAACACTAGACTGCATCCCCCCCCCAGGAAGGAGTCGCCTGCACTGTCCCTGCCCCAGGGCCCGGGGACACCACTAGTGGGCCCTCGGTCTCTGCAGCCTTGCCTGGTCTGCACAGTTCCTATAACGGAGCCATACGACATGTGGCCTCGCATGTCTGGCGTCTTTTATCATCATATCTTCAAGGTTCACGTTAGTTGCCACGTGAGTCAGGACTTCATTTCTTAATCTACTTTAATTGACTAATATCGCCTAACAAAAGATGGAAGTTATTTGTGGTGACGCCGAGACAGAAGAACACAACCATCGTATTGCACTTTCTCTGTGTGTGTGGTCAGACTGGAGTTCGTGGTCCTGACAAAGCAACTGTAACTCACCGCGCCCATGCAGTGCTGCCGTCTCCATTTCACAGACGGGGAGAAAAACGCCAGTGAGATCAGGTCATCTTCCCAAATACTAGAGCAAGGACTTGAACACAGGGCCGTGAACGTGCAGGCCGAATTACTTCTACTACGTGCTGGGAACGGTCACGTGAAAGGGCGTGCTTGGGCCCTGCACCTGCGGTCTGCGGCTCAGTGGAGATGTGCTCTCCCGGGCCAGGCTGGGGTGGGCCTGCACGTCCCAGCCGCCCAGCTGTCCTTGTGCAGTGGAGGACAGGCATCCCCTGTGCCGGCCGGGCAACCAAGCAGCACACGGCGGGACAGATCAACAGGCTGCACAGCCGTCACCACCATCTGGTTCTAGAACACCTCCCTCCCCTGCAGCCGTCACTCCCCACTCCTCTCTGCCCCGGTGCCAGGGCCCACGACCTGCTTGGCAGTGCCTCGGCTCAGCCCCCCTGAGCCTGGGTGCAGGCCCGGGGCTGAGAGCCTCCTGCCTGCTCCCAGGAGAACCTGGAGTCACCATCACATGAGACATCTAATCTTTGAGTGCAGCCAACATATCAAACTCTGCTTTTCCTTTTGAAGTTAAAGCAAAGCAAATGTGTGGACAAAGTCACCGTCAGGACGCTGTGCCTCTGCAACCTGTGGGGGAGGGGCCTCGGACCTTCCTGAGTGGGGCCGCCGAGGCAGCTGAGACCACGGGCCTGGACTTGTGGACACAGAGGAACTGAAATGGGACAGGCGACATCAGACCCTTCACCTTATCCGTGGCTCGTGCCTAAGCATGTCCCGTCCCTACACTGCCACGTTCCAGGAACTCCAGAACGTGGACTATCTAGCCACTGGCTTCCTGAAGGCCAGTGGGAGCGCAAGGTCACCAGCAAGCGATGACAGCCAGGGCTAGTACCACGGTGTCCCCACGCAGGCTGGCATCAGAGCCAGAGAAAACACAGAAGGCTCCCTGGAGGAAGTGCGTTTCTACCACTGACGGAACGAGTTCCTCGAACGAGATGAAGAAAGCGGCAGAGGAAACAGCATGTTCCAGGAAGAGAGGCATGGAGAGAACGAGCCAGACCAACAGAAAAGGTGCCATATTTAAACAATGCAAAGAAATTCAGACTGGAAGAACCTATTTCGGGAGGGATGAGGAAAACACGACGGTGGAGCAAAGTCGGGGCCATGTACTACGGAACAGCCCGACGCGACGTCCGCCAGCTAGGAATCGTTCCATGGGAATCCCATGGGGATACCGGGGCGGAGCGAGAGCCCCAGGGGGCTGTGGCGACCCGACCGGACGGGGGAAGCCCGTTCCCACTGCCTGGAGTGGACCGGCTGCAGGCGGACCAGTTGGAGGGGCCGAGGCGGAGGGGCTGACGTCCAGTCTGAGGAGGCGCCCAGGAAGGACGCCAGCCTCTCAAGAGGGGCCGGCTCCTCCAGACGGGCGAGCATGCAGCGCGGGGACCCTACGGGCTGACCCCTGTGTGCCCACGGCCCATCAGGACTCGGGTTCGGTCCGCACTGGGGCACACGACACACTCGGGATTGAGAGTATGTGGCGGCTGTTTTCAGCATCTGAGTGGGGGGTGGTGTGTTACAGAGTAACAACTAATTGGTAAAAAATAAAAAACAAAAAGAAAACATACTCCATCTTGGCTCATAAGAAAACCGTGTAAGAAATAAATGAAATAATTTTTTCTAATTATTTTAATTGATGGTATTAGAAATAATCTTCCCTACGAGTCCAAATCACCCACAGACATTTACATGATGCCATCAGTCCATGTCCTGACCGAGTCCTTTCGTCCTGCGCAGGAGGTCAGCTGGCCACGGCCAGGTCATCGTCACAGCCCGAGAAGCAACCCAGCACTTTGCCAGGTGTGCCCTGGGCAGGGAGGTGCCCTCTGCGTGCATGCCTCCGCAACCATGGGCGACCGTGACACTGCGCACACTACTGTTACGAGGTAACAGCGGTTACGGATGGACCGTGTCCCCTGAAGAGACAGCGGGAACCCTAACTCCCAGAGCTGAGACTGGGCCCTTATCTGGAGCAAGGTCTCTGCAGATGTAACCGAGCTGAGCTGAGGTCACACCTGAGTGGCGGCACGACAGACCAAGGACACCAAGAACCTGGGGTGACCACCAGGAGCCGGAAGCAGCAAGGACGCCACCCCACAGCCTCTGGGGTGCCAGGCCGCCTGCACACGATCTGTGACTAGGAACCACAGGTCCGGGAGTGCGTAGGTTCCCGCCGCTTGGAGCCGCCCACTTAGCGGCACTCCGTCACGGCAGCCCCGGGAAGGGCGGAGGCCAGCGTCCCTCCTTCAGGCCTGTGTTGCTGGTGGGGACAAACAGTGGCCCAGGCAGTAGACCAGGAGCAAGACAGCCCCTGAGGGCTTCGCGGGGACGCCTGGCGTTCCCGGGGCCTACTGGACGCCATCTGTGTGCTGATTTGACTGATAAAACATCTATCTTCTCCCAAAAAACCACCTGCAAAACTGCAACACCATTTACTCTATTCATGATACCCTTTCCATGATGCCAAATTCTGAAGTTGTGAGGTACCGAATCCATCGGAACCACAGAAAACACGCCACCAGCACCCTCCTCTAGAGAGACTGGGGAAAGGCCTCTGTTTCCTGTTTTTGGGTCTTAATTTATATGACTTCACTGCCTTCTTGAACATCAACCGTTAAGAACACATTTCCAAAAATGATCTCACGGTATCCATCTGTAACAAAAAGACCTCAATGCTGCCACAGAAACCAAGGATGCCAATCAAAGGAGACGCACCTGGAGGGAGACTCATCCGGTGGGAGGCTCACCTGCTGGGGCAGCTCTTGGGGCCCGTGCTGGGGAGCTGCCGCACGCCAACGATCCCTAGAATAAGAACAGAAACACGCAATGACATACACTTCCAAGTATAAATCGGCGTGTACATACAGCATGTGATGCTTAGCTCTCCCCACTTAAACCTGAGTGAGGAGGAGGAAACTCAAATCAGCGACAGGTGGCGGGACTTCCCCACGGGTAGAAGCGCCCAGGCGCGGCCAGGAAGCGGGTTCCTCCCAGCTCCGCGCCCACCCGCCCGCCGCTGGGTCGCCACTGACAGGTCACGCTCCAGCCTGTGCCAGTGAGGCTTCCGGAGCCCAGGGTGCTCTGTGGTGCTGAGTCGGAACAACAGATGATGTCTTGAGGAGGCCTTTCCAAAAGGGCTTCGACACAATGAGATGGGGAGCATGGAGGAGAAGGCGTCCCATGGTTTTCATTCTTTGTGTGAAAGTGTAAAATGAGGGTGACGGTACCAAAAGAAAAAAATAAACCATTCCCACAAATGTGGTTTTGTATGTTCTCTCAAGTCTATAAAGTTAAACTTTAATTGCAAAAGCATTCTGTACCTGAGAGTATTTTTCCCTCAAGCGGTAGCTTTTCCCTCTAAGGAAATACGTGTACACCATTACTGAGAATAAATGTACATACTCACGTCTTCATGTTTATGTATATGTGCGTATCCTCTAACCAAGTCTGTACCTTGGTTTATAACTTTACTTTCGAGTAACATCACTATCTTGTAATATTTTTATAATTGACAATATTAATGCAGATCTATATGCAGCTTGGCCGCTCAGAAATACCTTTAATTATACAAGTCTGCTCTAATGTACATTTAAACATAGCATACTTGATTGGGGCGGAAACATCATATTCCCTTGATTAACCGATCACGGAAGGTCCTGGTGCCCCTGCTGAGCAGCACAGTGACTCATCACTACGGCGCGCACCCAGCCGCCTGCACTCCTGGCTTCGTGCCGGTGATTTCCAGAAGCTGAGGACCACACATGTGCTCTCCATGTTGCTAATATATTCAGAAACAAGATTTTTCTTTTTTATTTCTTTGTTACATATCCACCCCCTAAATGAAGGGCCACACACAATCGTGTGAAGAAGTACAGCCATAAAATAAAGTCCCATGCTCAAGTTAACAAAAAAGTCATAAATATACCCTCATGCGTTTTACTTTCGTGTGGTCGGTCACCTGCTACATGCGTGTGGACTGGCTGCAAACGTTCACTATGCACCTGGAACCTGGTCTCAGTTTCCCTGCGTCGAGGACAGGTAATGATAAGGAGGAGTTCTGTCTACAGCTCCCGGCACTGTTTGCAGCTGCAACTTCCGCACCAGTAACAACGGTTTACCCGACGCTAACCCTGCAAAGAAAATTCGGTCAGGGTTTCATTGTTTCCTTTCCACTGTTCCTGAGCCCTTGGCACACATAGGCGTGCGCGCGCGCGCACACACGTATATTCTTTACAGAATGAAAGTAAACGTTACGTTTACCCAGTGGAATGATACCAACTTGAAATGAAAACTCAGACTCCAACTTTATGAATTAAACAATAATGATGTCCCTCTTGTTTAAAAGCACATGGTCTGGGGCAGAGTCCTGGGATGAGACACTGCTTCAATTATTTACCGGCCGTGCGATCTTGAGCAATTCGTTAACTAACACATGCCTCAGTGTCACCTATACAGCGGGCACGATGTCATCCCTCGGCCGAGAGGAACCACTGAAGATTAAACAACACCATGCACTCCGGGCGCTCAGCCCGCACCTCGGCGTGCGGCACTCCGCTGTCCGCGGCACAGAGCTCCGGCGAGCAATTCTCAGCGCAGACGGACTCACAGACGACTGTCCACACAGAAGGCAAAGTGACTGGCACCCAGAACAACACCAGCAACCAGATGTCTGCCCGCGTCCGAGACGCCTCTCCCGAAATTCTCCCATCTGCGTTTTGCAACATGCGGGTGTTGGTAAGCACATTTATTGGATGCTTGGCCCTGGAGCAAAGGAGAACTCCCGAGAGAATGGGGCAGATGGGACGACTGGGGAGTGAGGACCGTCTGGGGCTGGCCCTGGGAGTCACTCTCTGCATCTTCAGGAAGGTGTCCCCGGAGCTCCTGCAGGGACGGCTCCACGAACAAGGCGACAGCAGCTGCCTGGCGAGGTCCGTGTGGCGATGGAATGCGAGACTGTGGGGAACCACGCGGTCCACAGCAGGTTTTCAGTAAACGGCACATATGATCACACGGTTTGAGTGTGACCAGGCAGCACAAGGGGAGCGAGGAGGGGGAGCCGTCCAGTGACTGTCCCCCTTCTAACAGGGCTGTACCGCCATCCGTCCCATTCACCGGAGCAGTCCATGCTACGCTCCTTCTCTGAGTCAGCGTGTACTTCTCACGGGCGTTCCCTTTCTTCACAGGGGGCTAAAACCCACCCCAGAGTTTCCGTGGGCCAGGCGATGCTAAATTACTCGTGTTCCCTCCCAGAACTCCCATTGGCTTTGCCTGACATGGTTCAGGGTGAATGTCTGGGTCACCAAACTGATGTGAGGAAAAGCTGACACTTGCGTGCATTTGCCGAAGGACGGTGGGCTGCATCTGCCATCCCATCCCCTGACTGCCGGCAGACAAACAGCCACTGGCTTCTTGACCATCGTCATGGCGAGGAACAGCAACCCCGAAGACCAATGAGGTGGTGTGTGTGCACACACACACACACAGAGCAATGCGACGGTCATGGGCTTCAGAGTGACAGACACAGTCCTGTCTCTGGGCCCGGGGAGTGGCTCTGTTCCAGCCCAGCTCTCTCCCGACAACAGGGTTCCTGCGATTTCCACACAGTGAGAAAGAAGTGACTGTGGAGAAACATGTTGTTTATTTGACTGCAACATGAAGCTGACAGCGTCGGCCAGAGGAGAGGCTCTCTCTGCCTGGGATAAGGGTGCGCACGATGTCGGAGGCTCCAGGGCCAGTGGCCCAGGTGCCGTGGCCAGGACAGTCCGGCCTGATGAGCTGCCTCCTGGAGACTGATTTCCAGGCCCCGCCTGCATGATGCATGGGGCTGGGAGAGGCGTGAGACCTGCAGGTCCGTGAGCAAACTGAGGACAGGGAGGGGACTGATGGCTCCCACCGCTTGTCACCTGTGAGGTTAGACACGTGAGGTGCTGAGCTGTGCACACCGTCCTGAGCCACCGTCACGAGGACAGTTCATGGAAGAGACCAGTCTCCACGGGGCCCTGGGACAAGCCCCCCCTGACATCACAGCAGGCGACAGTGGGCATGGGGCTAGATTTAGGGGGACAGGAGACAGAAACTGAGTCTTACCCATGAGACCAGAGCGGTCCTCAAGGACTTCGGTCAGCGAGCAACCCCGCGGGCCCGAGACCACGTGGAGCAGCACGGTGTGTTCCAGCCTCCCAAGCCCACGAGACGGACCGAGTCACTCTTCTTGGGCTCCCCACTTTCCAACCAGTAGGACGGGTGGGCAAAAGGATCCTTCGGAGTTCCCGGGAGCACCAAACAGAACATGCGCTTTGCCAGCACCCTGGGACTGTGCGGCACCGCGCTCGCCCACCAAGGATGATGCTGGCCGAGAAACAGAGTCACCGTTTCCCCAGGGTGCGCGCACCCCCGCCCCAAGCCCTCGTCCCACACACAGGACTCGAGGGCGCCTGTGGGTGACGTCAGGAGCCTGGGGCCTGCGGGGCTCATCCTTTCCCTCCACAGGAAGGCTTATCTGGATCATGAACGGCTTGAACGTATCGGAAACTGTGGGGAGACTGACATTTCAACCCTAGAAAGCTGGGGTTGTGGGGATCCGAACTTTCCATTGTGGTTGTGGGTCTCCTGGTGGTACATGATTTCAGTTTTAGTTTCTGAACATTTTAATTTAAATCTATGTGCATTTATTTTATGCTTCTGTAGGTATTTGTGTATTTATTTTACATTTATTTTCATTTATGGCAACTTCTCTTCTATTTATGTTATTGATATAAATGTTCTTCGTACCCACAATTAGTTAAGAAGTCGCTTTGATTTATAGACGATGTTCAACAGGCAATGGCAGAGATGGTATGAAAATGCCCAGAATGTGGGAAGATTGGTCTAGAAAAGGGAAAATTCTGCGTGAGCGAGGATATCTGAAATGCAGAATGGGGCGCAGACCCCCCATGCAGCCCCAGCTGTCCCCTGGGAACATCCTTTCCCTGCCCCAGGAAGGGTCACCAGTCTCCTCCGTGACACTCGGGAATGCGAGTCCCCCTCCACGTCCACGGTCAATCCCAGGCCAGAAGGAGCCCTGCCACAGGGCTCGCTGTAAGTCGGAACTAGCACTGACACTGTGACTGGAGGGAGCACGCCAACGCCAGAGGTGAGCTCCACGCCTCAGCTTCCTTCCGCAGGCACAGGCCGCCCGGACCACGGCAGCTGAGCGCCGGGACGCCCCTGAAAGGCCCATGCGTGCTTACAACAGCACGGAGCCTCCTGCCATTACCATGAAGAATGAAACAGCAACTAAGCAGCACAAAGCGGATGAAGGAAATAATATTTTACAATGGACTGAATTGAGCTCCACACACAATAACTTCCAGGATTGATTTCCTGTCTGCTTGTGAAGTAAACAGCTATCCATCTGGCGATCCACGCACAAGTGTGTGAAGTGTGCACACATCTCCGGCTGGGCAGGCAGTGTCTGTGGTCCTCCGGGGAAGAAACTTCGCCCTTCGCGCATGCACACACACTTATTCCCGGGACTGGATGATTCACAGCAACTGGAAATTTCCCTAGTTCACTGTAAATCAGCTAGGGCTGAACCACGCTGCAGCCAGGCAGCGCTGCCTGCAAAAACGGTTTGAAGAATTACCTCGGTGTCCTACGTCTTTGCAGGTAGGGAGCTGTCCTGTAACCTCCAGGTCCGAGATGGCTTGGTGACCTGCCAGGGGATGGGGCAGGGGTCCGGAGTCAGGTGAGAGAAATGCAAGTTCAGAGCCGGCCGCCTTGGCACTTCCACAGGCACAGTGCTCCCGCAGCCTTCAGCTCTGCGTTCCTACCCGTGGGCACCACAGCTTCCCTGCCCAAGGCCCTTGGTCTGGCACACGGGACCAATTCTGACACGGTGGCCACCGCTCCATTGTCACTCAGGAGGGGTGTTACTGGCATCTCGTGGGGAAAGAGAAGCCGCCAAACAGCCCAGATTCAACAGGACAGGTCCCCCCAACAAAAGATCATTTGGACCAAATGTCCACGGCGCTGGGGAGGCCAAGCGCACCGCAAGGAACTGACCCTGGTTGGAGAAGCGTGCGTGCTCCAGGCCAGCCTGCTCTGGATGGCCGGCACACTTCCTCACTCGCCCCAGCCAGGCAGGGCCACAGAGCCCAACACAGGAGGGGACTACTTCCTAGAGCAGCCTGTGCTCGTCTTCCACTGCTTGTGGAACGGGGCTTAATCGGAGGCGTGCCCCACCACAGCCCACGTGAGAGCACACGCACAAGCATGCGTGTGCTTCGTGCTCAGATGCGAGTGGCAATGCCACCCATGCCTTGACAGTAATGTGCCAGGAGAATGAAAGACATACCCAAGAAGCTCAGCCCAATGGGTGGATGGTCTGTTTGGCTCCCAACACGTCCCTGTGGTTTGAGGCGCACCCTGACTGCGGAAGGAAGGAATGGGAGATCCTTTCCACCCCAGCGCCCAGACAGTGGGGAACGAGAGATGGGAAAGAGTCTGTCCACGTGGGGCACCTGGATCGGCCAGGTGGACGCGGCAGACCCCGGGACCGAGGGGCTGCCCCGGTTCTGGTTCCCGTGCCCCTCCCTCGTCCTGTCTGCCTTCCCTTCCTCCCTTTGCCACTGACGGTCTGGGCTCCAGAGACACGATGGGGCCCGGTTCTGTCCCTGCAGCCAGCGCTCCCACAGGGGACTCTGTCCTGTCACCATCACCACCTCAGTGGTGCAGGTCTGGGAAGTCCCGCGTCTGTGTGGATTCTGCAGGGGTGTGACTTCCGGTGTGGACGTCACTCCAGAGCAACCTAGCTCTGGCACCCGAAGTCCCTTGCTTCTCAGGCTTAGGCCCAGGGTGCTGCTCTGGAGACCTCTGGCCCACAGGGGGACAGCCAGAGAGGGAGGATGGCGCTCCTGACCTTGGTCAATCTGAGAGCCACTCCCCCGAGACTTCAAATGTGTCTCCATGTTGAAGCTCTGATCCAGTGACAACATCATAGAAACACAGCTAGTTACTCAATAAAAAGAAAGAGACACTGCTGGCAGTGTATCTAAGATAATTAGGTAATCAGTATTTTAGGATATAAATTTTGGTGCCTTAAAAAAATCTTAATATATTTAATATATTTTACCATGGTAAATGGATTTTTAAAAATGTACCATTTTACCTATGTTCGACTGTACAGTGGCATCAAGTGCACTGCATGCTGCATGGCCCTCACCACTGTCCGTCTGCAGAGCTGCCGCCACCCCCCAGAAACTCCACACCCCTCACTCAGTGACCCCCGCCCCACCACCCTGGGAACCTCTACTTTCTGTTGCTGCGAATCTGCCTCCTCTAGGTACGTTGCAGAGATAAAATTTTATGTCAACATCTGGCCTTTTGTGTCTGCCTTACTTCGACCACAGTGTCTGCACCCACGCTGTCACACACACCAGGATTTCACGCCTGTTTAAGGCTCAGATTCCATCATGTGCACACACATCCTTCATTTTGCCGGTGGCTTCAGCTGCTGACGAACACTGGAGCTGATCGTGGCGGCTGGGAATGATGCTGCTCGGACTGGTGCCCAAGCACGAGTGCCTGCCTTCGGTTCAGATTCGGACTCATTACTCCCTGTGTAGAGTACCGCCTGACAGCTGCAACGTGCCACGGAATAAAGTGATCTAATGTTCGTTTTATCATGCGGTCCTGCGTGACCTTGTAGCGCAGGATGAGATCGTCTTACAAACACGGACACCGTCACGTGGGGCGTTCGACTTGTTTTATAAAGCACGTCAAACAGGGAACTGCCAGCGCTGTTCCCACTCTTTCTTCCCTGTGGCCTCCCCGCGGACCTGGTCCCTGTCACAGACCATGGACACGGGATTGAATAAACAAATATTACTCTGCTTCAAAGCAGCTCACTGTGCCTCTGCTTAAGTGAAAATGAAGGTCAATCGTGTCACCACAGATGATAAGACACTTCTCTCTCATAACACGAACAGCCGAATGGCGGCACAGAGCCAGATGTGAATGACTCTGAGGATTACACGGCCACGAACGTCCTTCTTAGCCACGTCAGCCTGTCAGTTCATGAGCGGACACCCGAGAGAGTGGCTTGGATGGAACCCAGACCTCAGAGACAATCTAGCTACCGCAAGGCCAGGTACACAGAGGAATACGTCTAAAGCTGGTGGTGTGAATAAAAACTACAGTAAGGGTACCGAAAACACAGGCTATTGAAATCAGTGATTACATGCAAAAGAGTGACATTTTAGAAACTCTCCGTAACAGCGCTCTCATGGAAACCATCGCAGGACCCCCCAGCTTCAGATGTCTTCTGAGTCTCGGCGCTCCAGTCAGGTCAGATCATCTTGTTGAAGCCCCACGGTGGCCCTGCGGGGACATACCCAAGGAGAGGCTGTTGTCACTGATAACTCTCCCAGGGCCGTGTGGCTCACCCGAGGAGGAGCCAGCCCGGAACCCTGACGCACAGGACCCCTCTGCTGGAGCTCTCGTCTGCTGAGCTATCTTGGGCTGCCCCAAGCCCCATTTCACAGCGGGGGCGACGCTTCAACACACACGTTTGTGAGGGGGCGAGAATGAACCTGCCCTGCACGGGGAAACGTGTCCCCTAGGAGCTGTAAGTGGAGCAGCTGAGCCTGCGTTTCTCAGAAGGGCTCGAATGGTCTGGTGTTTCCCATTCTGAGAGCTTGGCGACCCAAGAGGCCGCCACGCCTCTCCCCTGAGACTCTAGCGTTGGCCGTTTTTGCTGAAATGAAAACACATTAAGAATGACAGCATATCTAAAGAGTTTCACTGTTGCTACTGTCATTACTCTTAATTATAACCGCTGCTCCCTTTGGAGCAAGCAAACTCGGGCAGAGCCTACGCTACTTGCTCAGAGGGCAAGACTGACAGTAATCTATAAAGACACGATCAGCCCCGCGCAGACTGCTGCGTTTCTTCCCACTCTGCACTGGCGGTAATAATTCCGGAAATCGGCAGTGTGCACACTTCTGAGTTCACATCGATTTTGGCTTCGGGATAATTTATGGCAGCCAAACCTGACACAAGAAACTCACCACAGTAATGCTTATTACCGTGGCAAACTGCAACGGGATACTGGCTAATGTCTTGTGTCAGGTGAACCTGCGGACAACGCCGCACTGTGAAGGTCAACTGCAAGAAGGGGCATCGGCCTGGGACGCACAGTCCTTGTGCGTTACACCGCAGGGACATGGGGTGTGGGTGCCGGCAGGGAGCTGCACCGAAGCACTGAGACCCTGGAGAGCTAAGAACCACCCGCTGGGCACAGACGCTCCCCTTGGTCAGGCTCCCGGTCCCCAGCTCCGAGGACGTCTCCTGCAGGGTGTGTCCATCAGCTGCTCGTCGGGTGGCTCCCACCACAGTTTCTCTCTCTCTCCGACACCAGCGTAGCTCGTGTTGGTTATGTGGTCGCAGTGAGTTACCATCACTAACTCAGTGAGTGTGATTTCCCTGTCTCTCTGCATGAGACCTGTGAGCAGTGAGTCACATCTTGTTTTCCAGGAATAGCTCTGAGACTCACCTATTTTCTGGTTTTGTATCATTTATTAGTTTTTTCATTATTTCATGACTCTGATAGACTTGACTTATCTTTTCCAACTTTTCAAGTTGAACATTAGTTTATTTTATTTATATGTGTTACATGATATAATTGTATTTAAGACGACATATTGGCCTGAAGGTACGACTGTGGTCCTACCCCATGGGCTTCGGCACACAGTGCTTTCAGTTTCTTTATGTGCTTAAGAGCATGGGACTCCAGTCTTAGTGCTCCTCGTATCAGCGAATGTAAGACACTCTCGAAGATAACCTGCCTCACACACGAACGTGGAAACACGCAAACACAACTCATCAGAACTCCAGGAGTGCCTAGAACACCTGGCTTGGGTCGACTCCTCTGAAAACATCGTTTCTCTAACATCAAGGAAAAATCATGTGTTTTTTAAGAAGTATGTTCTTTGTGCTGACAAGGTGTTTTGTACGACAAAGCATAAATATTCCAGAAGGCACAATTTTTGTTGCTTGAAGGGACTGAGTCCCTGTGGTGTCCTTGGCGCTCACAAGGAGAACCACGAGGACATCGCCACACAAACGGCAGGGTCTCCCGGGACGGGTTTCCTCCTGGCTCACGGGGATGCGGAGTTTCCTGCAGACCTTTGTGATGAGCTGGCTGATGACTCAGAGTTCTGCAGCTTCCAGAACAGCACGGTTCCAGTCCAATGTTAACATCCACACCAGGGCCTTAGAGCAATTTCTTCTCATTCATGCTCTACGTCTAATTGGTTGGCAGTGCTTATTTCCCGCAATTACTCCAGCGGATAAAAAGGAGTTTCAAGAAACACTTCCAAAATCTCCGCAACAGTGGGAGGGGAAATGAGGAAGAAGGCAGTGGTTCTCAAACCTTCCATATGCCACTGGTCACAGCAATGTCTTTGGCCTCACTTTTTGGGGAAATTACAACCCTATTGTGTACTCAGAAGAAGATGAAAACAAAAATACTGCCCAAAATTCATTGTTGACTTTTACCTTTAGCTTAAAAATAATAGTGTTCTTCGCACATCATAAAAACCTTCCCTTTTTAAAGTTAGTTTTCTTCATCCATTCAATAAATACTTACTAAATAAAGACAGTATACCAGATACACGTCTTTCATTAAGAATCTTCTAGACTCCATACCTCAAAAAGATACCGAAGGATTACCTGAGAAGTTCTGTTCCCTTTAATAAAGAGCCATGTGTTTTAAGAAGGAAATGTATTGCTGGGAAAACCTATTCATTCACCTACTTTTCCTACAAGTAACTGAATCAATAATTGCCTGACCATGCAGATTTCCGGGGCATTATGAGCATGTACGAGCCTTTCCAGAGCAACAACGGGCTGTGTGGAAGCAGAGGACACCAGCCTGCTTCCTCCCCACAGCTCACAGGAGCACCGGGCAGCCCACACAAGGTGGCCCCACTGGAGGACCAGGAGGGCATCAGCCACTTGCTCACACAGGTGTTCCCCTGAATGCCCTATTGAGATCACTTCAAGGAACACTCTCTGCCCTCCTTTTCCCTCTAAGGACACAGCCCAGGCCGGCAGGACACACCGCCATTGAAAGCGTCAGTAGAAAGAAAACCCGCCGGGCTGAGAGTCAGTGAAAGGCCTCCTGTTCCTCGTGAAGTATATTTCTGCTTGATACACCCCTTCGATGGCTCCCAGAAAACAATGAAGTAAATTACAATCCATATAAAATTGCAAATCAAAGTACTATTCTAGGATTGACAGAAAGACAGAGGCGGCGAGAGCATTTCAGATCAGGGGGGAAATAATCCCTTGATGAATGGACCCCGGGCACCTCGCTCTCCGGACAGACTGCACACCGCCCCTGGGACTGCTGTGCAGCAGGCAGGTGTTATCCTGGACAGGGAACAGCCTTCAATTAGAGCGTCACCGAATTGTGTCAGATCCAATGAGACGTTAATGCTATTTCAAGGGGGAATAGTGCACGTGATTTTTATTCAGCCTGCTTGCCTGTCTGTGCTATTTTCAGTCTAGGCTACATTCCTCCACTGTTATTTTTCATTCTTTAGGAAGAAAAACAAGTGTGAAAAACAGGAGGATAAAGTCAAGGGAGACCTTTTGTTTATAAATCAAATGTGAAAATTTCAAAACACATCGATGGCTTTGAGAGGCCGGCGGAATTGCTGCCATCGGCGAGCTAACCAGATTTGTGCACTCGGGCACTTGTGGGGAGAACATTTCCTAGCATTTCAATCGCAATCCTTTAATATCTACCGGGTGATGGAAACCAAGTGGGAGCAGAGAAAGAGCAGGTCCTACGTGAGGGCTGCAGGACTCTCCTCTGTACAGAGACTCCAGGCAAGCTCAGTTAAAACACCAAGGAACAGCCAAGGTCGCGCAGGTGACGGAGAGGCCCCTGGGGTGCAGAGGAGGCCACGGTTAGAGGGAGTGAGCAGGGGTGGACGGGTCAGGCCAGAGGTCAGCCACAGCTGACGATGGGAAAGCAGGAAAAAGCAGTATAGGATGAAGCGGAGCATGCTGGGGTGAAGGAGTGGGAATGTCACCCTGATATACTAAACGTCTCTCTGGGACTGTGGAAGTCACAGGGGATATCCCCTTTAGGACAGTGAGTGCCGGGCACCCTGCGTGGTCCTCCCTCAGACATGCCGCACTGACCATGGCAACGTACTTCCTGGGTGGAGCCCACGGCGTCCCAGCAGCGGCCTCAGCCAGGCGACCCTGGCCTGTACATCGGGGACCTCACGGTCGCCAAGGAAGAACTTTCTGCTTTGTGAGGGGGAAGATGCAAGTCCACGCGAGTGGGAAACCAGAAGGCCACCCAGCACGTTAGCTGGGGCCGGGCGGAGGCCAGGCCCTGGGCTGCTCACTGCCCCCACATCCCCCACTCCAACTCGGCCTCGAGAGGGCGTGCATTTCCCACCCACGTGCTTGGCTCCAGGCACTCTCACACTGAGAAGCTCTTGGAGCATTTAATTGTCATCTGGTAAGATTCTCACACATCCCACCTGACACCTGAAATATCAGTAAAGGTGAAAAGAGACAGTGATGTGAACGCTACGAAGTGTTTAATGAGTGAACTCTTCCTGTTGCTGTCTCACCCCGTTTTAAAGGTGGGCAGGACCTGTGCAAGGGGGCAGGGCGACATAAACACAAGCCCGCCAGGCCAGAGCCATCCCGAGACCCTACAAATTCGGGAGGTGGGGGTGTCCAGGGGCTCCTCTTCAGTTCTATTCGCCTAACAGATACAGCTTATTTGGTCCACAAGAATATTTTTAAAAATCTGCATTAGTTCCACAATTTAAAAAAAAATTGAGAAAGGACAAAACCCCTGCAATTCCAATTTTGTTCTGTATATTAAAGACCTGGCATCCCTGGAACTCCATTCTGTGCTGACAACATTTACTTGATCCGGGTGTTCTGTGGAGCCCCCGCCACCGAAGGCCTGGATCACAGGGGCATCAAAGGAAATGGAGAAGTAAGAAGAGTCACAGACAGAAGAGACACAATGCACATAAAAACAAACAATAAAAAGGCAGATGTGAGCCATACCTTATCAGTAATAGTATTGAATGTAAGTAGATCACACAATTCAAATAAAAGGTAGAGATTTGCAGAATAGATTAAAAACTAGATTTCCATTCCACAGTACATATAAGTTGAAAGTCAAAGGATGGAAAAATATAAACCGTGCAAAAGGTAAGCAGAGAGCTGGACCAACATCACTGATATCGGACTTGAACACTTTAAGCTAAAAATGTTACTAGAAATAGAGAAGGAAACTCTATAATGAAAAAAGAGGCTCTCCATACGGCACATTTAATAAATGTAAACTCATAGGCACTTAACAATAGAGTCCCAAAATACACAAATGAAAACTGACAGAATTGAAAGGAGGAATAGACAATTCAACAATAAGAGCAGGAGACATCACTACCCCTCTGTCAAATGTGGAAAATTATTAAAAGGTCAACAATGAAGTAGAGCATTTTAACATTATAAACAAACCAGAACAACAGACATCTATTAAACACTACACCCCGTAACTACAGAATACATGTTCTCCTAAAACACAAACAGACATGTTTTCTAAGTCAGACTATGAAATGTCCATATGCTGTGCATATGGTATAGGCTATAGAATATGCACAGGTTGTTAAAACAAATTTCAGAAATGTAAAAGAACTGAAATAATAAACACTACGTTCTCTGACCACAATAAAATAAATTAGAAATTAAGATCAAAAGCAAATTTGGGAAATTTCCCAATATTTAGAAAATAAAAAAAATCACTTGTATATAAGCAAACAGCCTAAAAAAAGCAAATAGGAAATTTCTTTGATATGAATACAAATGATGACACAATACACCGAACCTTACAGGATGCAGCTAAAGCCGAGCCTAGGGGGAAATTAATAGCTGTAAGTGCCTATATTAAAAAAGAAATATTTCAAATCAATAACCCAACCTTCCACCTTAACACACAGGAAAAAAGAACAAACTAAAAGCTACAGTTAGCAGAAGGAAATAAATTGTAAAGATTTGAGAGAAAAGAAACCAAATAAGAAAAACAAACAATAGAGAAAAATTAATGAAACAAAAAGTTGGTCCTTTGATTATAAAAATCAGTCGTATTTTATCCACTAGCAATGAACAACCTGCAAATGAACAATTCCATTTAAAATCACATCAAATTGAATAAAATCTTTAGAAATAAACTTAATAAAAGTACTAGATTTATATACAAAAAATTTCAAAATACCATTAAAATCAAAGATTTAAATAATTGGAGAGACATCCCATGCTCATGAATTAGAAGGCTTAATATTAAGACAGCAAAGCCCCAAATTTATCTACGGATTCTATGCAAATCCCTATCAAAATTCTAACTGATTTCATTGCAGAAACTAATAAACACTCCTAAAATTCATATCAACATGCAAGGGGCTCCAAGTAGCTAAAATAATCTTGAAAACACATGTCAGAGGATTCAAACTTTATATCCAGGGTATATCAAGAACTCCTTCAACTCAACCATAAAAAAAAAAAAAAGTTAAAACAAAAGGTAGGCAAAGGATCCAAACATTGTTCTTAGGAGATATTTCTCCAAAGAACAAATACAAACGGACGACAAGAATATGAAAAGCGGTTTAAATCACCAGTGAGGAGGGAAATGCAGATCAAGGCCACAGTGAGGGACGGCTGTGGAGGAGACTGGACTTGGGGAGGGGACGCACGGCAGAACACGCAGACGATACATTAGAACCGCACGCCTGAAACCCGTACAACTTTATTAACCAACGTCACCCAACACACTCGATAAAAAATAATACATTCTAAAAACCCACAATGAGACACGATTTCACACCCACTCAGATGACGATGAAAAGGCAGGTGATAATGAGTGCTGGCAAGAATGGGGAGAGACCAGAACCCTCGCATGTGGCCGGCGGGGGCACAGAACGGCACAGCCACTGGGAAAGCAGCTGTGTTGATTGACCCCCAGGAAATTCGTCACAGTTTCCGTGTGACCCAGTAATTCCAGGCCTGGGTATAGCCTCAAGAGAAATAAAAACACACGTCCATGGAAAAACTCGTACACCGATGCTCATAAACGGCACCATTCGTAACAGTAAAGAAATGGAAACAACCCTGATGTGCACTGGCTGATGAACGAACACGCAGACTGCTGTGCGTCCGCATGATGGATATAAAAGGGGATAAGGCACTGAGGCTTACTGCAACCGGGGTGCTCCTGGAAGCGTCGCCCTCAGTGAAGAGCCAGGCGCGAACCCCCATGAACTCGATTATTCTGTTTGCACAGAATGTCCGGAAGCAGCGGATCCGCAGAGCAGAGTGTAGATTCCTGGTTTTCGGGGCTAAGGGTGGGGCAAACATTAAGTGGCGAGTAATGGACCCAGGTTCCTCTTGGCTTTGACCCTCATCTGGAACCAAGGAAGGGTGATGGCTGCATAACCTTGTGAACGTTCTAAAAACCACTGAACTGTACACTGTGAAGAGCTCACATTCATGGCACCGGGCACACATTTCGATTTAGAAGAGGAGAGGCACTTGGAGGAATACTGTTAGGGAAGTGTCCACACAACACGTGGATCTGTCTCAACGAAGAGCCACGCAGCAGGGGAGGAACTCCAGCCTGGGAGGCGGGCCCTGGCAGGAGGGCACAGAGAAGCTGGGCCTGCACGTCAGTCAAGTGTGACACTCAGAAATCCAGGAGTAAGTTCACGCAAAAAATTATGCAAATCGATACATGAAGAAGTCGTGACTGACAAAAAAAGAAAAAGAAAAGGGAAGAAAAGCAAAATCCTTCTTGAAGCCTTGCCTGAAGCAGCTCTATTGTGAAACAACTTTCAGCTCATTCCCAGACAGGAACCACTGATCTCGGCCGTCCAGCATGCACCCCTTTCTGTGAGCAGGGCGCACCCCCGACACGGAGCCCCACTTTGGGCTGCCCACTGCCCCGCGCAGAGGCAGAGATTTCCAGCGCCGATGGCTGTGGCTCGTCACAATCGCTTCGCCCTAGTCCCACAGCTAGTTCTCAGGTGACACTTCTCAGGTGACGAAATGAGAACACCTGATGGCTCTGTGTAACATGAAGTCACAGCCATGGCCACCCTTAGGAAACGGTCTCATGAATGATTCTCCCTGTGCCCAGGGAATGGAAATACCGTTCTTACTAGTCACCTTGTGTTTTAGGACACCAGTCACACCTCTGTGAGCTGTCTGTGAATAAATAAGTAACTGCATGATTTCCCACTGGCCAGCCCTCTCCTTTTCATAGCGTCTCTGAAATGTCTGAAATGCACGATCGCGACAGATTCTCTCGGGAAGAAACACAGTGGCATCGAGCCGAGTACCACAGATCAGAACTGCACAGGCCCAGCTGCTCACTGGCTCCCATGACACGGACATCCGGGGACCACGCAATGCGTGCGGCAGTCTTGGTTGGGCCAGACCTCACGATGTGGTAAAGCTGACTCTTTCCCTTCATCATCTTCCTCACCACCAAGGCCAACAGTGTTTCACACAAGTTACGTTGTGAATCCAAGTAAGAAAACAGTAAGTGTCTGGCTTCTAAGTGAGAGAACACCCCTCCCACCCTTTGGTCCATCTTAATCATAATCAGTGCCGAGGATCGTGCAGAATTCACAAAAGGACTAATAGAATCCGGCTCTAACCAGCTTTCACTGAATGTGAACAGTGCAGATTAATAATCCAACTAATACCTTCCAATGAGATTTTCTAATTTTCCTTTAAATATATGATACACCACCATAACAGAAAATTCGTGACATCTAGCATAATAACAAAGTACATCATTGTTCCATAAGCCATTAAATTACAAGTTTAATTTGAGGTGACTGATGAAATTAACAGATGTACAAATCTGGACTTAAAAAAGATACTTTGTAAGATAAATTTTCTACCTGATGTAGAGGCTCCCAAGCCCCCCTCCACTGCAGCCAACAGGTCACCAAATGATGTTTTTCTAATTTCGCTGTGTATCTCGCCTATCAACGAGTAATCTAGATTTATAGAAAATTTAATCGCACTCAACTAAAGGTGCCATAATTTAATTATGCTTTTAAAAAGCAAATAATCCATTGGTGATATTTTATTGTTATAATAAATATACTTGTCACACAGCAGTCCAAGGACCTAATCTACTCTGAAAACTTGATGAAAATACTTTTCTTCTCTTACTGCACCTCGGATAGTAGGACTGAAGCTGAGGGCGGACCAAGGGGGCGTCCAGTGGCCCCCTCAGGCTGTGTGCCAACTCCGTGAGCCAGGGGCCACAGCTAGGCCAGATCCCACGTGCCTCTGGGACACAGACATTTCAGCTGAGGGCTGCCCTCGGAGCGAGTGCTGAACGGCCATCTGAGCCCTCCCACTGCCAGGCGCACCGTGCCCGCCTCCTGTGGTCAGGACGTGCGGGAAGGAAAGGGAGGGAGGCTGTGGAGAGCTGCAGGTGAAGGAGTGTGGGTGCACACCCTCAACTAGTGAACGATGGAATAAAGTGTGTATCCAGGCAGAACACTCTCGCAATAAAACTTGTTGACACACGCCATGACATGAACGAGCCTTGAAAATATTGTAGTGACTGAAAGAAAGTGGTCACAAAGCCCACAGACTTTCTGAGCCCACGGATACGGAATGCCCGGAACCAGCCAGCCCACAGAGACAGGAAGCAGGTCACGCCGGCCGGGGCTGGGTGGCAGCGAGTCGGGTTTGAAAGAGTGATGTGTGCAGGCACGTGCCGGGGTGTAGGGGGCAGCCGTGAAAATAGTCTGAAATTGACTGTGGTGATGAATCAATATAATTGTCCTTCACGGTGAGTACACTAAAAACCACTAAACTGCACACATTAACAGGTGAAGTGAATGGTAGGTAAATTATCCCCCAATAAAACTGCTATCTTGTAATAAGACCGCAGATGTATGTCACGGCTGTGCCCCGAGAAGGTGTGGGATGAAGGGAAACCTGTGTTGACGCACGGGACGCACACCTCTCAGTGTGAAGAGCGAGGGTGTTTCACACGGAAGATGCTCCGGACGCCGCCTCCCGCAACAAGCAGGAGCTGTTGCTACAGCCGAGCAGAAGCCCCACGTGCAGGTGGCTCCTGAGGCTGGTGCTGCCACTGCAGGGGACACGCGTCACTGAGAGGGCACGGCGCTGTTCAAAATCCCACCCACAGGTCGATGGAGTGCACACCGGCAGCTCGGCGTCATCGGAGACCAGTCGAACCCTGGACAGACTGATGAGCTGAGGCAAGCTACACCCGAAGTTTCACCAGCGACACCTCCCTGTGGGACAAGGGGACCGACATCCTTCCCGTCTGCAGGGGCAGAGTGGCGGGTTCTCTGTCTTCTGGGCTCTTCCAGCGGGGAGGTGGATGGAGAGGGAGGGATGCTGCATGGGAGCTGCGTGCAGCCGGCCACAACGGGGCTGGCTCCCAGGCTTCCCTGCAGGAGAATGGGTCTCAGCGAACAGGACCGCCTTCCAGACATAAGTGCCGTGAGCACTCCAGGTAAGGCCAGCCACGGCGTCCCCACACCATGCCCGCAGTGAGTTATTCTTGCATCGCACGGCCAGATGGCGCACCGGTTTATGAAGTGCGGGTTAGCAGTCCCCTCCTCCAGCCCATGGACCCACCCCACGGCGTTTCCTCCACACACAGGACACCAACATGAATGAGCTCCACTGCATTTCGGACAGAATCTCACACACACACACACACACACACACACACACCCCGGTATGACTAAGGGCAAGAGGCTCCAACTACACCCCTCTTATCAATTTCAGACCACAGCTGGATGCTTCTGGATGCTTCTGTCCAGCAGGGGGCTAATCTGTGGAAAGTAGAGGTGAATGTGGACACTCAGTTATTATCAACTGTCATATACATATTTATATACACATATAAATATAGGTATATATATACACACATATATACATATATATATATATATAATTTTTTAATTTTTTTAACACAGGCAGAGGTGGCCAGAATCACACATCTGGTGGCGTCAGAGGCTGGAGGCAGGCTCCAGCCTGGAGCCCGAGCCCAGGGCTCCGTGACACGCACCTGCGCCAGCCACCCAGACGTCACACCACGTGCAGACGGACGGCCACCTCGGTCCTTAAGTGACTGGCCTCCTTCGGCTGCTCTGGATTTCCACTCAGGGCTGACAATCAAATCTCTCTCAGATCAAGAGGAATAAAACACAAGGGGAAGCTGTTAAAAAACAGCTATCAACGCAAAGGTCAAGCCCCCCGGCACGAGAAAGAAAAAAAACTTATCCTCTGGTCTGTGATCAGATTTACTCCTGATGCAGACCAGAGCCACTGACAGTGTGGCTGTTCTCTGACTAGTAGGAGAGCATGTTTCAAGCTTTCTTAATTCGATTTGCTCTGGCATTTATTGTGTTTTATAAAATATCTAAATGTCAGCCAGATTTATAAAAATGTATTTGTAATTTAATAAATGGTTAAAACAGATTATTCATGAGCAGATATAATGCAGACCATAATAACCTAAATTGATATGGATTTTTGTTTTCCTCCTAATCGCAAAAGTAATTAGTGTGTGATTACGAAGTTTTTTATTCTCCAGTAATGGGCACTAACGATACCTCTGCATGCATCTGAGATTTCCACGTCGCTACTGCAGGCTACTGTTCAACGCCAGGACGGTGGAGGGATTTCTGTATTTCAATTTGCAGTGAATTCAATGAATGGTCAAGGCCACATCAAGGGCGGCTTAGCCCAAACCCGGTATGAGGGATAACACAGACAATACTTTGAAAGTGATTATGTCCCTCCTGCAGGTGGACCAAGTGGCTATCTCAAAGCCACCAAATGGGCAAGTCTCCATGCTATTTTCAGGTTTCTCTGATAAAACGTTTTATTTCAAAAGGAAGGTTTGCTGACTAAATCTGCCCGGACCCTTGCTCTGGGGTGAGTGGAGACAGCTCTGAAGGAGAATGACCGTGCCGCCTCCTGCGCCCCAAATTGGCAGCCCCTTGCTGCCACTGTGGGGCCAGGGGCTTCAAGGAAGAGCAGTGTCTAAAATGCAAGCTGTAGAACTTCCCGAGGAGACCTGCCATCGGTTCTGAGGGCTCGCCACAAACAGACCTGCCCTGCGGCTCCAGGCCCTGACTGTGACTGTCCCCACAGTGTGGCCCCCTTTCCAGAAGGTCAGCGAATTGGAATCGGGCAGTGTGCATGCAGTCTCGGCAGACGGGCCTCCCACTCGGTGGCGGTGCGAGCTGAGGGTTCCTCCCCGGCTCTGCCGGGCTTGGTCGCTCCCTCCTTTGAGCTTGGAATAACATCCCCCTGTCTGGACATGCCGCAGTTTACTGTCTGGCACCTGCTGAAGGACAGTTCGGCCCCTTCCAGGCTTTTGACAGTTGAGAATAAAGCTGCTATAAATGTCCAGGACCAAGGCTTTCCATGTGACGTGAGTTTTCAAGTCTTTCGGGTAAACACGAAGAGCGCCTGGTTGCCGGATTACTCGCTTTTGAAAAGTGACTGGGAGAGGATCGGACAGGTGTGGAGAGAAGGGCGGGAAGGGGAGGGGGGATGAGAACAGCTCTGACCCCCGTTTGTTCCGACGGTGTCGGGCACACACGGAACCTAATTAGGAAACTGCTTCCTCCGGGGGCAAGGTTAATTAGATAATTAGTTGTGCTGTGTAATAGATGAGGTACTGCATATGAAAAAAAATTAGTGTGCTAATTCTAACTGAATAAGTAGTTCCAACTACAGGGGCCAAAGCCGGGTTTCAAAAGAAGCCTGTGCAACACGGAGAGGCTGGGACTAGGTTGTATTTTGATTGACAAGATGAAGACAGCCCTGTCAGAGAAAGTTAAAATTGGACACAGAACTATTTTTAAATGTGAAATGAGATCCATACTTAAAGATAATTTATTGCTAACCACGATCCCAGGATCAGGCCAACACGTTGGTTTCTCCACGTGACTGCCCCTTCACCCAAAAACTACTCCGTGTTCACTTCCCACCAAGCACCGTCCCCACCGCTGAGGACACGCCTCTCACACGGGGCAGACGTTGCTGGGCGAGTGCCGCCCCAAGTCACGGGTGGCAGGCCCGAAGACCAGAGCGACGGGTGGGGAAAGCACCCGGTACCCTCTCCGTCTGAGACACGCACGCCGGGGCTCGAGCAGGCAGTGGAAGTCGGACCGAGGCTCCCGGAAGGTGCAATTTTACACTCGTGGGGCTGAGTAGGCAGCACGTAGAGGGTAAATCTAACACGTGTCTTTTCTTTTTTAGTGCAATCTTTTTAGAAGGGCAACAGAAGCTTTCTGTTATTTTTTATTGTTAAGGCATCAAAATATTTAACATCAGGTGACATGCCACAATATGATTTATACAGATGATTTGATTTCTGCTGATGGAAATTTAAAAATAAAACTAAGGAAAAGGCCTGTCCTACATTCTTTTTAGACATAAATTACAAAGCATCGTGGGTATTCTGGGCTGTTATTTGACACTTCCCATCAAATCTGGAAAACTCTAATGAGTCAGTCGATTGGAAGCCTTTACAGCTGGCATTCAATGAGCTCTTAAACTGATTTTATATTGTGATTTAAACTTTCATTTGTCTGCGGGTCTTTTGGTGGCGAGAAGTACCATAAAAGTCCTATAACTTTCTGCCCTTTGGAAGGGCACATCTTTGAAAACCGCCCGAGTCCCGGGGACACGCCCGAGCTGGCAGCCCTCTGGGTCTGTGTGTCCAGGACGCCCAGCTCTGCCACAGTCAGGGCGCCCCGTTCCTGGGCATTCAGGGCGACCGAGGTCTCCACCATTCCTCCGCCATCATGGCGGCACTAACACCATCCTACCGCCCTGCGGGGAGGTGGAGACACCTGTTTATCACACGATAATTAGCCGCCTAATTTCCTCTCCGCACATCAAACAAGAACGAAGCCACTGCTCCTCACCCTGGAGACGAGAGTTTAAGGTTGAAATGTTCCAGACACTCCTGTCTGCTGCGTCCCACACGTTTTAACTTCACGCGGAATGTCATTTGCATTCACGTGGCTGATGAAGGAGATAAGGGGGGTGCAAACTATCTCAGAAAGGTCTGAGGTTTTCCAGACAAGACGCTCCTTGCCCCCAAGGTGGACGCACGGATCCGGTGGAAGGCAGAGAGATGTAGACAGGTCGTGCATTAACTCCAATCTAATTCATACAACAAATCCACTTAGAGACTCGGGCTGCGATTGGACAACAGCTCGGCCTACGTGAACGGAGTTCCTATCAGATGAAGGTACCCTAGGAAAGAATCACATTCCTGCTCTCAGCGGAGCTTAAAGTTTAGTGGTGTTCGCCGGGGCGTAATATCCCTGCACTGAAGATGTTTCCCCCGGCAGTTCACCAAGACCGTCTCACTCCAAGTCCTGGGGAGTCACACTCGCCTAAATACTGGGTGTGCACGATGCAGAGGTTTTTAGACTTAAAAACCAATGCTGAGTGTTGTCTTTAACCTTGACCCATACTGAATACCTGAGACTGCTTCCTCAGATGAAAGCAGGAGGGTGGGGAGAAACGGAAACTCCTGTTTGGCGATAAAAGAGGCCTGACTAACGTCACTTCCGGGCATTTACCCAGAGAAATCCAAACCACTCATCATCGAAAAAGGCACCTGCACCCCGGGTGAATCATGGCGTGATTTACGACGGCCGAGGGATGGGTGCCACCTCGGCGCTCACCCACCGACGAGTGGATAAGGAAGATGTGGTGCACACACACACACACACACACACACACACGGGAATATGACTCAGCCGTAGAAAGATGAAACCTTGGCATTTGCAAGGACATGGATGGACCCAGAGGGCATCGTGCTAAGTGACATAAGTCAGACAGAGAAAGACAAACACCGTAAGATTTCACTTACATGTGGAATCTAAAGAACAAAATAAATAACAAACAAAACAGATACAAACTCATAAATACAGAGAACAAACTGAGGGCTGCCCGACCGGAGAGGGTTAGGGGGAGGAGAGGGAAGGTTAAAGGGATTGAGTACGCACTGCCAGACGTAAAAGCAGCCCCAGGGCTGCAGAGTCTATACAGCACAGGGAATAGAGGGGTGTAACAGCTACATAGGCCATCAGATGGGTGATCGCTTCGGAAGTATGCAAATGTCTCACCACGATGCTGTACGCCTTACTCTAATGTAATATTGAATGTCAACAGTAATCACTGCAACTTAAAGCCACATGTTTTAAAGCCAGCCTGTGTAACGTTCTGTTGGGCGCAGAGGGCACCCCGCCCGCAGAATGGACCGCCGTGAATGGACATCTGATGGGCTTCAACCCCACACATACCATCCCAAGCTCAGAGTGAACCTGTTTAGGCCCCAAACATCGGCCCCGCCCCCCTCCATCCCGTGACCCATCCCTTTGGACTGCAGCTTCTGAGGATGGCTGGTGCACACTCAGAATGCGGCCGCTTCTCGCCCCTGCTCCAGCCACAGCCCACGCATGCACCGACCACCCCAGGCCCAGGCCCTCCGACCGCACAGAAACACTGAAGTTGGCCGTGTGTGAGATGCAAAGCCAGGGCCCCTGGGGGCTCTAGGTGGCAGAGCCAAAACCAACGGAGAGGTGGGTTCTTCGATGTACATGAGAAAACCCAGTTCTCTCCAGCAACAAGAGAGGTTACCTTAGGTCACCAGAGCTACCGAGGATTGTTTTTGAGGGGGGCTGCTGTGGTCCATTTAGAGCGGACAAGTAGAGATAGGTTCGGAGACACAGCTCCGTCCCGTCCTGCCCACCCGGGCTCTCAAACTAGCACTTTCTCCCCAAGTTCATGAGTTGCGGATGACCGAGGCCTGTCTTGTATAACAAACACAGCACGTTGCTAATACTGCAGAAGCATGAGACAGTGCTACATTATATCATAAATTGGGATGTGATTCAAACATCCCTTTCACTCCAAGTGAATCTCCCCTGCCTTGATTTGTATACAGCATTTCAGGGTTTCGCGAGCCAGCTGCAAAATTGCTGATCGTCTGCAGAGGGAATGTCTTTGTTAGGAAGGAAAATGGCTCTTTGAAAACAGCCTTCTTCCTAGGAGGACAGGAGACAGTTGCGCTTATTTTGGATGCGCAGGTTGATTCAGAGAAGCCCCTTGTTCCTGAGGGAGAAGGCACCTCGGGAAACGGCCCCTCCGGTGGCTGCTGAGCGGCATCGCCCTTCTGGCATGGAAGCCAGGCGCGGGCGGAATGCTATCTTTCAGACACAGGCCAAGTCCACTCCGCAGAAGCTTTGCATCCCTGAAAGAGAATTCCCCCTGGCTCCAGCTCTGTCTCCTCGAGACATGACGGACCCACGCCAGCAAACGCATTTAATTCTTAATTGGCTTCCCTCTAAAATTCTGTAACCACAAAGTGGATGGCACCGCAGCCTGCTTGCCTTGGAAGGGCCATAAAAAGAACTCCTGCCATTTCATCTTCAGTGTCAGTACCGGAGAGTCCTGAGGCTTGCTATCTACACACTTCACGCCAAGCCGACTGCATGAGCGGGGCAGGGGCAGCCATCCCCACCGGCCGTCCTCACCCGCTGCCCCTCGAAGAAACCTCTGGGTGGGGGACATTTCTGGAACACCGGGATGAGCCACGCTGGTCCTTCCCGATGAAGCGGTTTGCACAGAGGACACTGACAGTCCTTCGACGACAACGGTGCTCACGGAAGGAAGCAGCACATCGATCTGCCCCTGGAACGTGGGGGCTTCGGGGGCCTGCGTCACACGTGCCCCGCTTTAACTCCCCTCCACGGACCAAGTCCCTTTCCCGCGGGCTACAGGGGCATTTCAGGAAGAGTCAGAGAGCTGTCAGAGCAAAATATGTAAAAAGCAGAAGGCAGGAGAAAAACTAGCAGTGGAGAGAAGTATTCCTTAAGTGTTCTGAACGGAAGTAGGAACGTCATTTCCAGAGAGAAGCCAGCGGGACCTGTGCCAGCGGCCACGTCCCAGCAGCCAGGGGACAGCTGCCGCCGATCTGGCCATAGGGCTCAGCGCGCGGGTGTGCGGCGAGCACCAGATGAAGTAAGGAGTGCTTGGGCACAACCTTTTCAATTCTTTAAAAACTGACTGTCATTAGTCTTACTGCATAGTTACAGAAAAGCACTCTCCCCACGGACGTTTTCAGTGGGCGTTTCCTCACTGCTCCGAGTTGCCCGTAAGTCCAGATGGACGGTGCAAGATTATTACAGTACACCAGGCCCCTGCCCGCACACAGCTCACAGTCGACTCAAAAATACTACATTTTTAAATGTAGAACCTATTCAATGTAAGGCTTTGGGGAAAATCCTGTTAGTCTGTTCCCACAGACAGAAGTTTTAGCTGGGCCCTCAGACACGAGAATAAGGTGGCAAGCCCACGCGTCCAAACGGCCCTGCACTCCCTGGACGCCTGTCCCTGACCTGAGCCTGTCAACCTCCGAGGGCACCAGCCAGTGCGTGCCAGGAGGTCTGCAGCACGGAGTGACTCTGCAGGAAACAACCAAGTGCTTCAGTTTCCCGAATTGTGTGCTGCAGAGGAGACTGGAGAGAAAGGGACAGTTATGTGGAGAAATGGGCCCAGGTGGGGCGCAAGCGGGGAGGAGAGGAAGCCCCTTTGCTGTCTCGCCTCCATCCCTCTACGCAGCTGCAGGGCGGGCTTCCAGAAAGGGGTGGGCAGCACAGGAGAGTGAGCCCTTCGTCCGCAGTCTCCAGAGTGAAAGTGAGGGGACCCTGCAGGGGAAACTGTGCATCTGGCAGAGGAAAAGCAGACATGCACTCAGCAGCTGGAGGGAGAGAAGCCTGGTTGAGGGGCAGACGCGGGGTCTGAGAGATGGGCTGCCAAAGGCGACCGGGGGATGGACGAAGGGGCCAAAACTCAACACGGGGCTCATGTTCTCTGGGCGCCCCGAACACAGACGCTCGAACGTGCCTGTCACTTCTGACAGCAATAAAGAGCAGTGCAAATGGAAGACACTGGCTGTCCTCAAGCACTTGGCTGGGGCTGAAACTTAAACACAGGACTCCTGCCCGAGCACCCACCCCTCCCTGCCAGAGGGAGGAGGGAGGAGCACCGAGCTCCAAGGTGAGCAGGCCTGACTCTGTCTCCTCTTTTCCACCCAGCTCCGGCCCCTCCTTGGCCTGCAGGACTGGGGCCGAGGCCGGAGCCCCCATCCCAGGGGGTAAATGCAACGAGCTACACGAACATAAACCGGGAGGACATGGTGGACAGTCGAGATGCTCCATTCTTCTTCCGGAAGCTTCCTTGGGTTGCCATCACCAAAGCCTTAATATAGATGATGTATAAATGTGTCATTTTAATAAAATCTCACTTATGAACCCATGAGGCTGCCTTGGAGGATTTTCTAGAGTTTCACCCCAAGGAAGAGACAAACCAATGCGCAGGCCTTTAAGTTTAATGGGCACCTCCCATCACCTCGATCTAACAAAACACAGTTAGCACAAACGTTCTACCTCTGAATAATAACTTTTGCGACCCTACGTAGGGCCACAAGTAAAAATAATGAGCACTGAACCATGTGGTAGAATAATTAGGGATTCTTCTAGTTCCAAATTTGGTTATTCATTGACTTTGCCAAGTACGGTTCAGTGTTAATGATTCCTCACATGGTAGTGAGTGTGCAGCACTGATTTCCATAAAGCACTGAGAACTTGAAGCTGTGGTGGGAAGTCCTGCTAACAGGCAACGTTACATTAAATGTTCTCTGAGAGTAACGCAGAAACAGGAAACCCAGAGCAGGCACTAGGGTGACCCAGCTGCGGCTGGGCAATCACAGCAGGTGGCCGGGGCCGTCCCCAGCCTCTGCACACGGTTGGCTGCCACCCCGTCTCGGTGGCCAGGGAGCTCTCCTCATTTTTGCGGCGTATCCTGCCTTGAATCCGGGGTTCAGAGACTTACAGGACCCGCTCCTACTCGTCGCCTTCATTTAACCCGGAGGCTCTTGACCAGGTAGCTGTGTGAAGAAGACACAGTGGCTGTCACAACTGGGATGGTGCCGCTGGCAGAGGCCAGGGACACTGCCGCTCCTACAGAGCACAGGACGGCCCGAGTCCCCTGGCTCAGAGCGTCCATGGGCTACGGTCGGGGAGGACCAATCTAGCCCGACAGGTATGTTCTGGGGCAAGAAGTAGAAGTACTCGCTCCATTTGGAACAAGAACCTGGGGCCCATCTGCTCTCTAAATGACACAGTGAGTTCCAATAAGCCACACACACTGTGGGAAAACGCATCACCCCAAACAAAACACTTGAATCACACAGAGGAGTTGTGCCCCAGAAACAGTGGGCGAACACAAAATGAGAGTGTGGGGGAGCAGGGGCTGTCTGCAAGTAACCCGGGCAGCAAGGCCTAGACAGAGACCTGATCTGAACCCCAAGTCTGCCCCTTCCCGGTGGCTGAACCGCAGGACTGGCCACCGCACCCCACAGTCAACTCCCACCCTGGTGTCCCACCTCCACAGGGTCATCCCTCACCAGGAACTCACGTGCGGGGCACTGCGCAAAACAGAAGGTGCTGCCCAAACGTGGCCACTAGCGACCCGAGACCGCGCCCACCAACCTCTCCACACATTCGTCTGCGCCCCCAGACTGGCAGACACCAGGCTTGTGTCAGAAAGTGAACGAGTGCCTGGACCCCACAGGGCGTGGGGAAGGACGCCGTGTGCGGGGCTACAGACAACACCGGGGGTCTGACGTCAACACGTCTGCAGAGTGCAGAGACGTGGTGATTAGCTCTCGCGAGCACGATGACGTGTATGTGTTACTGGAGTCCCCACATCCTCAGGGACCACAGGACCACAGGACCGCGCCTCCAGACGGCTGGAAGGGCCGAAGTAAACTAGTGAGAGAATGGGGTGGGGCCGACAGGGAACAGCAGCTGAGAGCTCGGTGAACATCAGGCAGGACCTAACGTTAACAGACCTCATGTGGCAGGTCTTTGCTTTTCTTTCTTTTCTTTTTTTTCTTGAGAACCCGTTACGTCAAGGCCCTGGGGACCAGGGCGACGACGGTAGATGAGGCAGGCAGGGTCTCAGCACTCGAAAACCTCACATTCCAGTGTGGGAAAGGAAAAGATCAAGACACGAATAATTAAAAAAGAATCAAAAATAAAAATTGTAAAGGTCAGGAAGTCAGGCGAAGACATGAGATTCAGTTCAAAGCATCTGTGAAGCTAAGGTCAGAGTTTCCAGAAATGATGTGAGAAGGAGGCTGTGTGGGAGGAACCGTTAAGCAGCGGAGTCGTGATCCAGGGGGTTGGGAGCCAGTCAAGGAACCGGGGGCGGGGTCACGGTCACAGACACAGGCCAGCCAGGCGCCCGCAGCAGGGCTCCCGCAGGCAGGACCCTGTGCTCTGTCCCCTGGAGCTGCGCTACTTCCCCCAACCACACCCTGATCCACAGCTGTCTGGGCCCACCCCTCCCATTGGAGGATGTAGCTTTCTAACCGGCTGCTGAGCCAGAGGGAATGAGACGACCTCTGGGCACGTGCAAGGACGCCGCATAGGTCACGGCATCCCCAGAAAGTGACACATGTCACCTACACGGACGTAACCAACAGGAAACCTTGGCAAAGTGGAGTCAAACCGACCCCCCTGACCAGGAGGTCCAGAGTGGGAACCTTTGTCCTCTTTCAAGGAAATAACTTAGTAACAATTAGGGAGCAGAGCCCTTCGGTGGTGACTTTAGCAGAGAATAAGGAAGCCGAGAACTGCGGTCGCTCACGTGGCAGAATGCCGGCTGCTCACTGTTCTGTTCATGTCAGCCCTATCACTTCTACATTTCTGAGCCGAGTTCTTGTGAATTTACCAGAACACCCACCCCATCAAAGATACATTTCTAAAAGGAAATAAACACTTGTATCTAAAATAAAGTTGCCACTCATCTTAATGGGCAGAACACTAAGGCAGCAGGAATGGAAGTGGCTTGGACACTTTCAGAAACGCTGACAAATGGACCCAATTCTTCCCCGTGCTCTGAACGGTCCCACAGCCCAGAGTGCACTGCAGACGCGGGGATCCTGGTCGCCCCCGTCAACTTCAATGAGGAGGGGACTGGACGGAAAGTCTGACCTCAGGCAGAGCTCTCTGGGTCTTAATCACGTGCCATGGCCATTCCTGTTGCTAAAAGGAACCACACACCTGTTAAAGCCGGGTCTTTTCCTGAGCTTTCATGCCCCATCTGCTATGCTTTTATATGAACAGAAGTGTCTAAAAGACAAAGATACAAATAAAAAATAAGCTTAACTGGCATAAAAGGTTAAAGACTAAGTAAGAAGACCAAACACCTTAGCAGGCAAAGCAGCAATGAATAGTTTTCAAGACCACCTTGTTACCTGAGGTCCCCAGGCAACGGCGGGGGGATGACTGTGGGGAGAAAGAAACATTCTATAGAGCTTTGGAAGACACACCACTGAATCATCAGAAGTGATTAGCAAGCCAACATACACTTAAAAGAATTCAGTATTTGTACTACCTTACTGAAGTATGTAAGTTATTTCCCAGTGGATGGACTTTTAAATCATCAGCCACATTAAATCCGCAGTTTAATGCAGAAAAAGAGGACGTAGTTCACTGTAAGAGCTAAGCGAGGACATTGCAGGGATGGTCCATCAGTTGACCTTTACCACAAGCATGTGCCTTTCACTTCCCGGGGAATGTCTTTCAGAGATTTTTCCTTTTTCTTCTTTACACGCATAGAACTTACACCCATGAAAGTGCAAGAAAATTAAGGAAAAAGAAAATAATATTTTTTATTCTTATTAATATTTAATTCCTGGAAATTGTTAGAGACCTGTTTAGAAAACACCCAAATGCTATCAATTAATAAAGCACTAATAAGGCCCCCAAGGACAAAGATGTGATAAAAACTGATGTAAAGACTCCAGGGTTCTGCAGAAGATCCGGAAAGGCCATTCCATCACCAATGGGGCTCAAGGCATCGAGTTACAATTCTGACCATTCACTACTGTGTCACGGTGGGGGGGCCAGGGAACTCAATCACTTCACTGGGAACAACTGTGGCTTCAGTACCCATGACCCCGTTGTCCATAAAGTCCGAGTGTATCCAGCACCATCACGCGCGGAGCCTGGGCCAGCTCCTCCGGAGGTGACGCCACGCTGAGCAGCAGTCCCCCAGGGTCACACTGCCCACGTGCAGTGCTGGCGGGAATTTGTGCAGCCACAATTAAGAAAATTAAATCAATGAAACAGAATTTGATGTGCTCACTTTCCAAGTTGTTTTTTATTAAATGTAATAAATTGGATGAAAAAGGAATCTATCAATTCCACAGACAGAAATGGAATGATGGCCTCTCTTGTCACACGTATGGTCTCGTGGCCTCGCTCCCACGAAACCTCACCACCTTTTCCACGCGATCCGTGGTGGAAAATGGACAGGGAAAACACGAGCCCTGCCTCCACGACATGCTGTGAGTTAATAAAACAACCAGTGCTGACTCATGCGAAAGCAGGGCGGTATCTTTTTGGCCAACACGTCACCCTCATAGAAGAGTCCATCTCACAGTTTATGATCAGGGCCACATTAAGTTGCAGGAACTCATTTCCTTGCTGTGCAAGAACCCCTAGATACAGAAATAACAGTGCCGTGAGGAAGCTGAGGGGAGGGCAAATTCATTCTTTCTTTTCATTCTGTCACCCAGATCCCCTCATCGGGGACGGCCGTGCCAAGAGTTTCCTGAGGGACATCAGTACTGGAGCCCTTAGAGCCACATATCCGACTGAGGCTCCAACCAGGAGTGAGGGCGTCCGAATCAGGTGGGAACACAGAATCGGAAGACAAGAGGAACACGCATCGGAGGCGATGCCCTTCCGTGTCTTTGCACCCTTGGCTTTGCAGCCACTGTCAGAATACTCCCTGGGGCTGTGACGTCAGTGGGTTTAACCAGCATTCTGGAGCAAACACTCAGCGCCCTCGACAGCCCGGCTGCACTTTCCGAATGCTACCCAACTCAACACAGGACGCCCTGCCTGTGGCACACCAAGGTGACCCAGGGAATGGACGACAGCTCACGGGCCTGGCCAGGGACCGACTCCCCATCCACTCCCTTCCTGAGGGAGGCAGGAGGGCACTTCTGTCTGCAGGTCTGAGACTGCGCCACCTGGACCGGACTTTCTCGTCCTCGGTGTCCTTTACTAATCATCCTTTCACAGTGACCCCTCCCCCTCCTCCTCTCACGAAAACCGGCACCACGGCGGTGACAGGTTCTCGTCCAGACAGATCACCAAGCATCGCCTGGACGACTGGTTCCCACGGCCACTGCCTGCTTCTGTCTTCACTCGGGACCTGGCGCCTGACAGCCAACCAGAACTGGTGACAGTTATGTTCTTGGGGGGTAACACCTGGCATGTTTCCAATGACTCTTGCAGTGTATAACACCGAAAAGCATGAACCAGAACGGCATGAAGTGAACTGCTTCACAAGCGAAGGTCCCTAAACATGGAGCTGGGTTGCTGCAATTCCCCCCTGTGGTCCCAGCAGCTCCTTCCTGAGAGCACACAGCCACCCGGGCCTCCGAGGAGTATGAACTAATGACAAGACCGGACAGTACCGACCCCAATGCTAGCTCTCCCAGGCAGGCAGGATTCCTGCTCCTGGTGGGCCCGCCTGGGATGAGACCCCCGCAGGGAGCAGGAAGGTCCCCCGGCGTTACACCCCCTCATGTTACTACAGAGACTGGGCAGCCCACACCCGCTGGTTTGAGTTGACCAGCAGGGAGGTTTTCTTGGGTGGCCCCGAGCTGCTCCAGGAAGGGAAGGCTCCCTTTGCAGGGCCAGACCGGAGGTGATGGGGTGGTGAGGACAGACAGCAGCTCTGGGGCTGAGCACGGTCCTGGTGACAGCCTGAAGGCAGGCTCCAAGGACGCGGCCCACAGGCAGGGAAACGAGTGCCACCGACAACCAGAGGGTGCCTCTGCTGAGGGCGCGGCCAGCTGACACGTGGGTCCCAGCCTGTGAAACCCGGAGCACGTGGCTCGGTGGAGACAGGCGGGACCCCTGGCCCTCGGAGCGTGTGAGAGTGGACGTGGGCTGCTGCGGGCTTCAGTAACCATGGTCGTTTGTTACGTAGCGATAAAAACCTTATCTAGATGTGCCGTGATGTGTCCGGTACTTTCTACGGCTTTGCCAGGCATTGTACTAAAGCTTATATAGTATTTATTGTCCCGTTAAATCTGAAAACAAGTTCCTAAGATAAATGGTGTTATTATTACCTAGCATTATTATAATACAAACATAAAATGCTATTATGACGAAACCTCATTGTACAGACGCAGAAGCAACGCACGGGGTGAGAGGTTAAGGGCCACACAGCTGGGAGGACAGCGGCTGGGGTGTTCCTCTCCTTCCACCTGCACGGCCTCCCTCCTCACGCCCCCGACTCTGCTCTCCCGGCAGCAAGGCCCCCAAGACCCTGGCCCTGGCGCCTGGCTGGGCCCCACTCCGCTGTGAGCTGGTCCTGCCATTTGAAGGAGATGGGGACTTCCTCCCACCATCTGCTCGCTGAAGAGGGCGTGCCCTCTGCGTCCGCTCAGACCCGGGGTCCTCTCCTGAAGTTCAACCCGTCCACCTGCAAATGACCACCCAGACATGAACACAGATGAGTGCAGAACAGTGGAATTACAAGGACCAGCTGGGAAATGCCGGATTTTGCCAGCAAGTCCCCGTCACTCCATGTTGCCAACAGCACCCTGGGGCAAAGTGACATCCCCAGGAGGGGACTAGGAGTCCCCAAGAGATGGCTCACCTCACAACCCCTTTCTGACACAGCCCCCCACTGAAATAGGAATTGAGAATGATCTAAAACCCCTCTGCAGGGATCTCGAGACCAATGAAACACCTCCAAACGGGCTTACCCAGAGCCCTGGGACGAGGAGGTAAGGCCTGAGAGTGGCCTGGGGTCGCTGCAGAAAATGCCTGTGGGAGAGGCTCCCAGGGGCTGTGGAAGACAGGGGGCAGCTCCCTCCCATGCCCTGAGCTCCGGGTCCACCTGTCCAGCCGACCTCTCCCCACCCCACCACCTCGCACCTGCACGAGTTTTCCTCTGCCCGGTCTACGGGGCTTGAGGCGCTCCTTCCCCGCTGAGGGCGTCTGGTAAACCCCAGCAGGTGTCTGACCTTGACCCTCTGGGCATATCTTTGTGCCCCAGCCCTGCCAGCCCCGCCAGCCCCACCGGGAAAAATAAGTGAGCCTGCCCCCTTCACCTGTCCCTCCGCTCCTTCTATAAGCACTGACCCACCTGGGACACAAATGACGTCGGTGGTTTTGATTCGACTTCCAGCTGCTGGGGTCTCTGGAGGTGGCACCACATGCTTGCCTCCAGCAACTCACCTTTTCATTTCTCCCAGCACGCCCCACCCCAAACACAGTCCATCGGCCCCTGAGTGCTGAGGGCCACAGCGGCCACCTGTGTCTTGGTTCCTTTGGGCCCTCCACAGTTTTTCAAGGGACGGACTTAACAAAGCAGGAGACTCCACTCGGAGCAGCTGACCCACTAGGTCCCGTCAGAAAGGTCCCCATGCGCAGGGCAGGTCCAAGGGGGCCTGTGCCTTCCTCACCGGACTTCCCAGCACAATCTGCCACCACCCAGGGGTCCGCCGGCCTCCCCGCACGCGGCCCACACAAACTGCGCCGTCCTCCGTTGTCGGGAGAACACTTCTGTGTTCAGCGACTTACACGGCCCTTCCCCTGCACAGTCCCCCGAGAGGCCACACTGCCCATCAACCTCAGAGAGTGCTCAAGCCTCTCCGCCGGCTCCCAAGTGCGATGAACGACCGAGGCCAAGCCACACGTGTGAGGCAGGCAGCCCAGGCGAGGCGTGTGGCGCTCCTGCTGGCCCTGCGTGCCCCGTGGAAACGAGTGTCACTGGCCTTTCGGAGACGTAAAACACATGCAAGGGGAAGTGTTCTGTTTTCTTTGCCTCTCCAAACAGGGCTTCTTCAGACCGGGTCTGCTCAGGCTCACACCATAGACGGGGCGGGGTGGGGGCGGGGTGGGCTGCGCAGTGGTTACCAGGGATTTCGTCCAAACGAACTTGAAGCCTTTGTGCCGTGAGTGACAACGTAGTGCAATGCCCACCTGAGAGCGTCCCTCACTGTCCCAGCTCTCTCTGGGCTGTGTGCCGTCTGCGTTTTTTCATGTGCACACCAGTGACAGCTGTCTGCGTTAGTTAACCAGAACGCCTGAGTTGGGCCCTAGACCCAAATGCGTGCTGACTCACTTTCCTTTTAATATACAGGGCACGTGACCGGCCCTCTGCGTGCAGAGTAACGACGAATTCACTGAACTCACCCCTCCACGGTTACTCACTGTGCACCGATTGTTCTGTGGGCGGGGGCTTGTTGGGGGTCTCAGTTTACAGCCCTCCGCAGCCCCACCTACACCCAGGCTGCTGACCGCCTGGCTCCAGGCTGAGGGTAACAGATGAACACACTGCACGCCAGGTGGGCGGTGGGGGTCATTCCACGGAGGTGCGAGCACGAGCAGGGACGGTGCGGACACTCCCCCAGGGACGCAGGTCAGGGATGGCCTCTCTGACCGGAACACAGGGGCAGGGACCCCCACACAGGCATCTGTGGGGAGCACCCCAGAAGGAGGGGGCCGTGGGTGAGCCCCTAGAGGCCCGAGGGAACAGAATGTCTGTGTGGGTGGACGCCCTGCCCCTTACCTCCGGGTCCCACACGACCCCCACTCCTCTCAGGGGACATGGGCTGCCATCTGGTCCCCAGAACAGCGCTCACAGATGACACTGCAGAGCCCAGACGAGCAGCTGTCACTCAGCTGACACGTGTGCAGCAACATGCAACCACCGGCCCCACAGCCCCACTCCAGAGCTGTTTCATCGCGGAGAATACAGTCCTTCCCAATTTGCCTTTTAATAAAAAAAGGTACCTAATACGACAAGAAATCCCCAGTCTGGACGACAACATCAGCCAGAACAGAAAAACAGCAATTTTCCCGCTAAACTGATTTCAGAACTCTCACCGCTCATCACCGCCATCAATCTCGAGAGGCGGCTGTGTTAGCAGCACTAAGTCCGTATTTGTCGGGATGGCAGCCTCCCCTTCTCAGGGAAGCGGAGTCATCTGTCGGGGCCAACCCCGACCCACGGCAGAGAGCAGGTGATCTGTCCTGGAGATCGGCCTCCATCTGATTTCATGAGCTCGCAGTGACATCTGATGACCTACAGGGCGCTTGGGTTTTTCTTTTGAACACTTGACATTCCATCAGGGCTGGGGAAGACTGCACAACCCCGGGATTACTGCGGTCCCTCCACCCGCAAGGCACTGTGGGCAGAACTGACCATGCCAGGGCCCGAGGGATCCTCACAAACCCCTCCCAGTGAAAGGGGAGGCTGCTGGGATACAGCGCAGGATGAAAGGAGTGGGGCTCCATCCCCGACGCACTTTCCCTCCCAGTCGGTGCCGGTACTCGCTCACCCACTCCGCTCCAGCCGACACCCAACCCCAAACGTCCCCCTCCACGGTCCGTCTGTAGTGCTTTCCCGCCCACAGCACCCACCACCGACATCCCTCCCCAGTCCCGTCACTAAGCAAACGCACGGGCAGCCGCCCCCACCCCGAGAAGGCGTTTTTGCCTGCTCTCAGTCCCCCTGATGACTGTCTCTGTGCCCCTTCTGGAGACCCGCCTGTGTTCTACCTCGTGTGGGAGTCCCGTGTCTGCCACCCCCTTCTCCCGCCGATGGAAAACATTATCTGTGGGCAACAGTAACAGCGGATCGTCTTTTCACTTCCTCACACGGTCTGTGCGTGTTGCACTGTTACCAAGCTGTGCGGTGAATCAGCGGGCGTGCGCGGTCCAAACTCTCAGCATCAGAACGAAGGAGTGGCAGGCATGTGATGCACACAGTGTGACTCCGGCTGACCGTGCTACACGCCGCACGGGAACACTGAGTGCAAATCACAGGGAGAAAATTTGTCCCTTTTCTCTTTCTTTTCTTTTCATTGGGCCCGCCAGCTATGGTAATAATTTCAGTGCATGTGAATCAAACATCGTGCTGCATGCCAATTATCCCTTGATAAAACTGGAAGACAAACACAGATCCTACTTGTACTAAAGATGCCGCACCTTCAAACCAGTATCCTGAGTTGAAAATGCTCCTCCCCAGCAGAGCTGAGGGCCAGAATCACAACAACTACGGAAGCTACTCCACGCGAATGTCAGAAACAGCACTCTACAACACAAAAGAAACTTTTTCAAGGCGATGACAAAGCGGTCTCCCCACTGACAGTTTCCTCTCTCCTCTGAGGGTCGGGGCCCCCACACGCTGGCCCGGGCCCCGCAGAAGCTCGGCCGCAGCACACTGGGAGGGAGGGCAGCCTCGGCGTGGGAGTGTCGAGGTGGGCAGGGGGTCCAGGCTGAGTTATGGGATAAACTAGAATGAGGAGGTATCAGACTGTTATGAAACAGGATCCTAAAGCCGAGTGAAAGGCTAAGAATCCAGTCTGTGCCTGAGAAAAACGAGACATTCCATCGCTGGTAACCTTGGCCAGGTGTGAGTACCACGTGACCCCCCTGCGCCCCTGGCCCCACGGAGCACTGCGGGCACCAACCACGCCACGGCACACAGGTGAGCCGCTGACAGGAATGCTAACTGGGCACCGGGATGTGGGGAGAGAAGGGCCAGAGGAAGAGTCTCGCGCCCTTGTGACCTCGCTCTGAGTTTCTCCTGCTCCTTGATGCGCTGCCAGCTGTTCACTGACTCCTTCTGCAGCCGCTGCACTTCCCAGACCCACACGCGCTTCTCACCCTCTCTCACCCACCGCTGAGCCACACGCAGACGAGGGGGCGTCCGGTTCCACCGAGAACACGACTTAGCCCAACGGAGCAGCAGGCGGGGGTGAGAGGGACCTCAGTGCAGCGCAAGATGGGCAGGTTTGGGCTCCGCTCCCAGGGTGGCGGTGGGGAAAGCGAGCCTGAGCCCGCACGGCCCGTCTGGCACAGCGTTAGTCTGGAGGAGGGTCCGATGGGACACGCCTGGACTGCTGAGCAGCAGGAGCCTGATCCAGGTGGAGCAGGAGCGTGGGGGGGCAGGGTGCTCATCCCTGGGGGCGTGCACAGAGAAGGTGTGGTCACTGCAGGGACGGATACGTCCACAGCAATGACCTTGAGCAGGGAGTTCTAAAGGCAGGGCATCTGGATGACCTTGTGGAAAGGTAGAAGCTAAAACGGACACAGAAAGGTAAGCAGAACTGTGACAGGTGACAAAGAGAACTGAAGAAGATCACGGCAGAGGTGGGACAAATCCTGGGCCGATCACGTGTGGCAAGTGGCAGGACTGTCAGGAACACGACCTGACGGTCGGAAACCCTGGGAACCTTCTCAAGGTCATCGTCAGAACGGTCTACCCAGGGCCTGCCCTGCTGTGCCGTACGGTGTAGGGGATGGAAATGGAACTAACACAGCAGAATATGTAGGGTTACAAGTTTTCTCGTTAGCATTACACTGGCTTCTGCACATAAGTGCACCTAAGTGCTCCATTTATAGTGTGTTATATAATTTCAATAAAAAACACACAACAAATATCCATTATTCTAATTGTTTATTTTTAAATATTTTCCTTAGAATCTGTGTCTATGATTTGCATCCTTTCGGAGAGAAACAACACATTTCTGCATCGCCTTTGTCGAGGCCGTGCTGGAAACCACCCTTTGCCAAAAAAAGACACTCTGAGCAACGACATATAATCAAGCCGGCACTCATTAGTCATTAAAACTTCCTGCAAACGTTCTGCAGCTACACAGGAATTGCAAAGAAAACAATGAGATTGATTTCAAACCGTAATGACTGTGATTTGTCTCATAAACATAGAAAAAAACCCACTCCCTGTAAAAAAGAAATAACATGTGCAAAGAACATTTTATTCCCATTTGATTTACAAATTCTTAAAATGTAGTTTAAATATCTGGCACTCATGATAATAACTAAGTTTTTTTTTTTTTAGTCAAGTTAGTGTCTTGACTAACTGAGCTACTTTTCATTACCATTTTCAAAGATAAGTCATATATTTTTCCCTAAACAATAAATAGCTAAGCTTTCATGTTGGCTGAACTATATAAAATGGACACCTACGAGATTTTTTTACCTACAAAAGTGGCAGTATTTTAGATTTACCCTAGTAGATTACAATCATAGAATCCTGGAACCTCAGAGTGAGAATGCAGGTCTGAGGGACCTAGTGGATTCTTTGGCCTGGTTCATAAAACTTTTCTACCATAAAAGACGGTGGTCATTTGATACACCTGCTGGTGGAATGTTTGAAATCAGGAGCATAAAACAGCGTGCTTGGGGCCAGAGAGGGCCCTGGGGGCAGAGCTGTCCGGACTCACAGTCTCCCTTGTTCACCCACTTTATGTTTCAGATAAAAAATTCCACAAAGGGAAGGAAAAGGAAGTGCAGGTAGGCAGATACCTAACCTCACAGAGCACAGGTGCCTGAGCCTTACTCAGAGTTTCTCCAAATGGGCAGATTAAAAGCTATGAGGACTTAAAATCCAGACTAAAAATAAAAGGGCTTTATTTCTCCCATTTCAAACGAAAGGCACTAAAATTAGCATTCCTAGATAACACGCTTTTATCTAAGCAGCTTGGAAGACTCAAGTGAATTATTCAAATCTGGGATAGAAAACCACTAAGAAAATAGATATTTTAATGCTCTTTGGCCTGCAACCTACCCAGGAAGAGAGACACCAGATGAAAGATAACCTTGAACGAACAAGGTCAGGAGGGTTCTTTCAAATAAGCGGTTTTCAGAATGAGCCCATCCTGACCTTGGTGCCAACAGGCTAAAGGCAGCGGAGGGGAACGCCGGCTTCCGAGACCCCCTCCGCACAGACTTGGAGGGGACGCAGAGCCTGCTGACCAGAGGATCAGCTGTCCCTTCCTAATGCCTTATCCCGGCAAAATAATTTATTTTTCTCCCGTGTCCCCCATAAGCTCTTAATAGCAATCTTACCAACACAAAACCATCGGGCCCAGGTTTTGAAGTGTGTGATGGAAGGGTGTTAGGGAAGGAGGACCCTAGGAAATGACATGATTTGCTCTGCTAACCTCACCAATGAGGAGACGGAGGGCCAGGGCTGGGCCCCACTGCGGTGAGAGTGAGGCTGGCCCTCCACCTGGCTCCGGGGCCTGGGCTGCTCGGCAGGACCCCCCCGTGGCTTGGTTGCCACGTGGGCTGTGTGCCGTGGGGCCGGGTGGCACGTGGCCCGAGCACGGGTCCCTGTGCAGCTTAGATGAGCACTGAGGACCTCATTTGATCCTGATTAATTACTCGCTCTTAAACGGCCAGTAATCCTCTGTGAGTCCGAAGGTCTTCCCCGTGAATTAAACTCAGTAATGCCACAGGATTATCCGCAACTGGTCACCGAATACACATCACCTCGTCACTGCAGAGCCCCCCAAGTGCAGGTGGCCAGGCCGAGGGACCCAGCCGTGCTGCAGGGTGCCCCGTCTGAGCTGAGCGGAGACAGCAGACAGAACTGGGCACTAACGTCCAGGCATCCGGGTGGCCAGTCGCAGGGCCGCTGAGAACCCCTCCCCCACGTGGGGATGCCCACGGGAAAGTGAGGCGCCGGGACGTGTGTGTTCACCATATTAGGGTTTACCCAGCAAAAACATAAACTTTCTTAAAAAAATACACCAACATTTGACAGTCAGATAAATATATGAGGGAAAAACTAATAAATGCACTGTAGATTACATTTGCTCAGAAAATTAAGATAATTCTCTAACTCTCTTACTTTGAAAAATCTACAATTTTAAAATACATTGGTAAAAGAGACTTAGTAGTAAAATTTTATTTGCCAATGAATTTCATAGGCCACACGCTATACTGAAAGCCACTTATTACCTTAGAGCAGGGTGTCAGACTCATTGTCACGGGGGCCACACCAGCCTCCTGGCTGCCTTCAAAGGGCCGAATGTAACCCTTCGGGCTGTGTAAACCTAACTCCTCCTTAACTGGGGGCAAGGCGCTCAGCGCTGCTACAGGGTAGAAACAAGGAGCGGGCTGGATTCGGCCCGAGGGCCTTTTGTCCGCCACCTGTGCCTTATACTCTCCTATTACTGCTTCCCTTCTGTATTATTTACAGAAGACAGAGCCACAGGTCCGTTCCATACCTCATCAGGAAAAGAGGTCCCAATCAATGTCAGCAGTTAAAAGTTTTGTGCAATTCCTGAAAGATCATATACGTTTAGGTGTTTTATCACCCTAAATAAAACGTTCATCTCAAGGTCAACTGTGTGTCACCAGCAAATAAGGAAATGGACTTGAGAACAAAGCAGAAACCAGCCTCTCCTTCCTTAGCTGCATCCCGGGCTGTCACGGGTCCTAGAGAAAACAGTTTCCAGGGCCAGGCACGCCAGAGAGCGCCTTCCTCACTGAAGGACCGGGACCTGGCTTTGTCACGATGGCCTCTGACCCTAGAGAAGGCTGCTCTGCGGGGCAAGAAGATCGTCCCAGGAACTCCATGAGGAAAGGCCTAGCGGCTGATTCATATTTAAATATCCGAGACGAGAAAGACACCAAGATTGCATAATATGTTCGAATAAGCAAAATTAAGTGTTTTATGATCCTGTGAAAGTTGCAACTGTCTCATTAGAAATTAAGAAAGAATTTTCATAAGATCCTAAAGACCAACATTTAGCATTCATTCTTTATGGTCTACCTGAAAACAACTGCCTTTCTGTCCTTTCTTTAAAATAACTGCCACATTTTTATATCTGAATAAAAATATTTTTAGAAACCTGAAATCTAATTTTGCAGGTCAGATGAATTGTGCAACAAGTTTAAAAATATTAAATGATACGAGGGCAACCCAGTTACAATTCTGTGGCTGCTAATATTTTGTCCCCAGCCTCTCTGCTCAGCGCCCCCTCCACAGGCTACCTGACACCTCTCCCTGGATCCTCCACACGTCTGAACACGTCTGAACACCCATTCTCCCCACCACCCCCACCCAAGGGCCCGCTTCCAGGGCTGGCAGCAAAGGGCTGTCCCCCAGCCCACCCACCTGCATAGGCCAGGGCGACAGGATCACACACACCTTCCTCTCGTCTGATCGGAGCCAGTCCCCCACTCAGCCTGGACCACGTCCCCTCACCACACCCCCAAATCTGCTCAACCACCCGGCCCACCCTGTCTCTCTCACCCGCAGTGATGGCGTTCTCACAGATTCACCCCTGACCCCACCTATCCTTGCCCTGACATCACCACGCCCCCCAACCCCCTTCAGATGCCCCAGGGCCCTGTGACTTGCACCCACTCTCTGCGCCCTGAACTGAATGGGGGGGTCTGTGTTTGTGCCCTGGTGCCTTGCAGAGAGTCTGACAACCACCAGACATCAGTGAGGGAGGCAAAATGAACAGATGAACGAAACTCGTAGTTTGGGCACACTTTCCACTCACACCAAAGCATGTCTCACGTTGTAACCGAGAAAAATACTTAGGATTATTCCTAAGCCCCAAAGCGAAAGGCACGGGGTCCAGTAACAGCCCTTACAAAATGCAGATTGCTTTCAGCAGACTGAAACAAAGAATGACAGACCGCCCACACGCAGCCCAGTCCACAGGACGTAGTAGGTGCTGCAGATACGAGCAGAAGAAAAGCAGTCACAGCCTGTGTGTGACCTGCTGTGACATCGGGTCTGGCATTTCCCGCCCGTGGTGCCACCTCTGCCCTCAGACAATGGAGAGGGGTAAGCAGGGTCGGGGCCTGGTTGCCTGGCAACAGCCACAGAGAAAGACCTCCGACACCCAACTCCTGCTCCGCGTCAGCGCCTTGGCAGGGATCCAGGTGCTGTCAGGCTAACTGTGGACCCCCGACCGGCCCACCTCGGACTTTCTGGCAGGGAGGCCGACCACACCCACAACCTCCGGACCCGGGCACAACCCAGGCAACGCTCACCCAAGGCCCTCGCGCCCCTCATCGTGCAGCTGCCCCAGCCTGGTGCCCCATGCCCTCTCCGCTGAACAAACACGTCTCCACCCTGTGTCTCCTAGCACAGTCGCCCTGCACGCACTTTAGACTGTTGCACAGACACATCTCCTCAAACAAAACTGTCTGCACTGTGCAGCCAGAGGCTCCCTCACGGTGATGCTCCCGCACCCGGGAGACAACCCTCCACACCCAGGAGACGCCCCTCGCCGTGGAAAACCGGCGAGTCCAGCGGGTACGTGCATCAGTAAACACAGGAACCAGCCTGGGAGCGCGCACAGCACCAGGTGTTCTAGTGACTCCCAAGTCACCAAAATTTAAACTGCATTGCGAGCCTCTGATGGAAGGAAACCCAGTGCCCCGGTGGGCAGGGGCCATGAGAGCCCGCTGGGCAGGCCGGCGATGCCCCTGTCTCCGACAGGCGATGCTGCGGTCTGCGTGAGGGACCTGTGTTCTCTCGAGCAGGCAGAATTTTAAAAACTTCTGAAACCAATGATAGGAATTACTTTTGAGACGTGAGAAAAATAAAGCAATACAGAATAGGTTTAATTTCTTTAAAGTTTTAAGCAATTCCTTTTCAATGTTTGCTGCAGCGTGTTACAAACACATGCTGAGAGAGGCCCTCCCTGGACAGCCCCAGGGGCCGTGTCTGCGGCCGGGGCCATCCAAGTTCAAGTTCACTCTGAGACTCACTGACTGCCTCCTCTAAGCAGCTCGAGGCACACCCCGGTGAGTGGAGGCCCCCTGGGTAAACGTACACGCTGATGATGCTGGCGTCATGAAATTTCATGCTGTTCACGATAATCATTCAATTCGAGGTCTACTCCAAAGGCAAGGAGAAGACGGGAAAATAAATCCTGCTCCTTTCTGAAATTTACAGACTGGCGGGTCTCCGCCACTTGGTTCTATTGTTAGTGCTGAGTGAATTCTAAGCCGGCAGATCATATCAACACCTCAGACAGACCAAGATAAATGAGAACTCAATTTTCCCAAATAACCGTGGCCTTTTTCCCACGCAAAAGTAAACTCGGAGCGATGCTGTTCAGAGCAAGTGAAAAGATTTTGTCAAAGCTTCAAGCCGCCCAGCAGACAAGTGTCTGGTCTGCATTTAACATAAACTTGAGTCCTTTGTAGCCAAGGTTAAGGCTGGAAATGCAGGCAGGGGGACCACTCGCTCGCAGGAGGGGGAAGCCAAGAGCGGTGGCACTTTGTAAGGACCTCAGTGGTGACGACACAGTCCAGCTTCCTTTGGAGAAGCTGATGGAGAGGAGAGTGCAAGGTCTTTAGGACACAGGCCTCGGCCTCGGGCTCCAAAATATCGTTTTCTTCTGCCCACGCCAGGACCGCAGCCAGTCTCATCAGCTTCCTGAGAGGGCGTTTCCCGAATCTTCACGGAGATGTCTCGGCGAGAATTCCAGCAGCGGTTCCCGGACCCCGTGCATGGGCCGAAGGCCTGTCTGTGAGTGGTTCTTCGGCTCATCGGGCGAGCGGAGAAACTCCACAAGCTGCAGAAGGTGCTAGGCCCCGGCCCGGAGCAGTGAGGACCTTGGCCCGCGCATCTGTGACTGGTTTCCTTGCCGGGTGGGTGCCTGAACCCATGGCAGAAGCCACCTGGCAGATCACCCTCTGCAAACAAGAAGAAGCCGTGAGGTCCTCGACCTCACGGTCACGGGGAACGCTGGGATGGTGCCTGATTCTGTGCGGCAGACTTCTGTTCTTTTAGACCCTCTCCATCAGCTTTCCTCCTGCCTTCTGCTGCGAGTTTCCCTTCGGGCTCCAACGAGGATGACCAGGAGCGAGGAGGACTCGCAGGCCTCCAGCCAGGCTTGTCTAGGAACATCCTGGGAGCCTCTTCACCTGCAGTTAGGAAGGTCAGCGAGAGGACCTTCGAGGCCCCTGCAGGGGACAGCCACTAGGGTTCCTGGGGGGACTCTTGTCTCACCGCTGCCCCGTGACATTGAGAGCACGGGGACAAGCTCAGAGAAAGTGGCCCGACGCCTCTCGACAGGTTTCATTTCCCGCCACAGGCACACCTGCCTCTTACACCTGCCTCTGACGCCTGCCTCTGTGGCAGGAGGCAGCCCACAAGCTAAGGGGCATTATTTCCAAGTCGAGCACCGCAGGCTGACTGAGGGTGCCTCGTCCTGAAACGCTGTCTCCTCCAGGACAGCCAACCCTGCGTTTAGCCCGGAGGGAACGTGCGGGATAAATCACAAGACCGAAATACAAAAACGAGGCTCGAGCCCCTTCATCGACCACTGGAGAGGTTACGGAGAGGCCACGAGGTGGAGTTATGAGGTGTGTTTCTAGCTGCAAATGCCGTCTATTGACAGTGAAATACTCAATATCCACGAGATTGTATTGAGTGGAGAGTTGACAGAGGGTTTGGGTCTGGACCAGCTAAGGATCGGGGATGTGGGAGCAAAAGCCCATCGATTCTCAGCATCCCTCTGGGCATCTGCAGGGCCGTGCTGAACAACCGCCATAGCTCCGGACAGGGCGGCCTGGCCCCCATTTCCTGTGAAAACACCGCCGCGGTTCCGTGCACAGGGGCCCGTCCCAGGGGCTCGAGCCGTCCCAGGAAGGAGACCAGCACATGGCGTACTCTCGGGGTCTCTCTGCTGAGCTCAGGGAGTCCCCGTGTCTCCTCAACTCACTTCTTCTTAGGGCTTCCCACCCCGAAATCCTCTCATTTAAAACTTGCTACTCCCCTGGCAGGGCTGTTTGCAGACGGGAAGGGCGAAAGGGCTCTGGAAAGCCTTGGTCTCCAAGGCCACGGGAAATGGGAGAGGATGGTGTTTCCCCACGCCACACGCCCTCCATTGAGGGAGGACACAGACCAAGTTTCCCAGCAAGGGGCTGGTGGAGGTGACAGATGTCTCTGGCAGGTGGGTCCGCCAGCGCTGATTCTATAGAGGGTTATCTGCCAGTATCTTTAAAAAGTAAAAAAAAAAATCTCTTTTGACTCAAAAATGCCTACTCTAGAAATACACAGTCTGGGAACACAGAGTACGGGGTGCCTGCTACTGCTTATAGAAGCCGTCAACAGGACTGTTGGGAGGACTGCGCGGCGTAAGGCCCGTGAGGTGTGCGGACTAAAACATGTGCTGCACAGACGTTGCTGGTGAGCCGTGACAGAGCCGGGCAGCGGCTCGTGTCACCGTGTCATTCCTGGACGATGAGGGCACCAAGCCATGCCACGCAGCCACGCAGCGTTCCTGACAAGAGGAGGAGCACCCGGCGCGTTGAGGTCCAAGCTGGCATCTGTGCCCCCTCCGCACGCTCACACGTCTCGACCACGGCACTTGCACGCTCTCCCGTAGCCTGGCCAGCTGGAGGGCCTTCTCCAGAGACGCGTACAATTGATGTATAATGGTATGTATTAATTTCCTAGAAATGTTTGATATCGAATTCATAATATCCCTAAAAGGCTGGGGAAAATACAAAATTGTTTTGTGATCTGTATCAAAGTTGTTATATATGTTATATAATTTTATTAGGACATAAATGAGTTGAAGGGTAGTTTCAATGTGTTCTGGCATTTTCTTCTCTTTCTAGAGCTAAGTGGCCCCTAACCATGATCAACCATTCATTTGAGCTGAATGACAAAAAGAGGGGAAAAGCAAAGTAAAAGCACATTCTTTTGGCATTAACCGAAAACAGCCACATTGCTCCTCAGGAGCCGTGGGTGTCGCTGAGGTGCATTTGTTAAATTACAGCAGCAATTTTTCCTCGGAATCTTCTAACTCCGTTCCAGTCACTGGAGTCATGTTTATGTATTTCCCTGCACAGGTCCCTGCTTCTCAGAGAACTCTGAGAACAGAAACTCTGTATCAGGTGATTGAATATCAAACAGGGGAGGACTGGCCTCGGCCACCAGGTCGAAAATATGAAAAGACATTTACATTTAAACATAAAGGAGACCTGCTGAGTGACGGATCGTGGGGGCAGGCGGGCACGACTTAGGGAAAAGCCCCCCTTTCCTGGGGGCGCCCCCCACACTCAGCAGGAAGCTGGGCTGGGCTGGCCCCCAGGGTGGCCACCGGCCGGGGCGACCCGAGTGCTGCCAGGAGCCAGTCGGAACCAAGGACACGCAAGGGACGCGTGATGGCGTCTCCCTCATAATGATGTTAATATCGGTTCAGGTGCATTTACTGTTGTGAACACATTGTATTAAAAACGTCACCTGTTTCACTGCACTCTTCCTGCCTCTTCTTGAGAAGCCAAACTTAGGAGTTTGGCTCTCACCATCTTCCCAACAGACAGTGCAGAACCAGAGCGCCACACCTGACCCGGGCCTGTGCCGCGTGCTCCTCCCGGGGCCCCGCGCGTGACCTGTCGGCTCGGGTAGCGATGCGGGTCTCCGAGCGGGAAGAGCCAGTCTGTCCTCGCAGCCTCCTCCCCCAGCCCGGGAAGGCTGGCTGGCGGTCTCCGATACACGGGTCCAGATCTTGCCCCTCCAACGAGGCTCTGCCCAGCACGGGGCTCAATTCAGACGGCCTGAGTCCTTGGGCAGATCCCTGGAAACTGCTGGGCCTCTCTGCTCTGCCACAAAATGCCAGTCCTGGACCGACCTCGCTGCTGTGGAAATCGTCTCAGGAATGTGTGAGGACACGTCCAGTCGTGCCCATCGTGGCACTTGAGGGTGTTACTATTTCGTTCAATCTCAACCAATGGCATTTGGAACCACGGGTCCTCTGTCATTGTCGGAATGGGAGCAGAAACACGGCCCCTCCGCTGCCAGCCTTGCGTTTCATGGGGTGGGAGGCAGCGGACTGTTCACTTGGAGGTCGGGACCCAAGTTGTCCCAAAACGAGCCCTTTACAAAGAGGAGAGGTCTCTGAAAAAACTCATTGCAGCCCTAGAATCCACAGCAAAGACACTTTGGATCAAACGAGACTCGAACTCCAGGATGCGGTTTTCCTGACGGCAGCCGAGTCTCTGTCGCACACTCACGTCTGCCTCACCTTGCAGGTCACTGCAGGGCAGGACGGACGAGGCCGCCAGCTTCGCAGTGAGACGCCAAGGGCTCGGTTCAGCCCCTCAGGGTGCTTTATGTGGCCCTCTAAGTCCGGTAATATTGGAGTAACTTATTCAGGCCAGCAAGTTTTTTTGACAATAAGATATTAAATGTAAAAAAATTAGCACTAACACCTAACACAGTGCTCCCTAAATGTTAGCCAAACTAACACCATTGGCTTTTATTTAGTTCCTGTTCCAGACACTGAAGGTACAGAAGACACAGGTTCTGCCCTCCAGGGACGACCTGGTTATCGTCCCTCCACTGTGTCTCCGCGAGTGTGCAGGGCGGGGACTTCCCAGTGTGTAGGTCACTGCGCTGCCGTCCTGATGGTCAGCCCCAGGTAACTGACTGCAGCCTGATCCTCAGAAGGGTCCGTTCCAGAGTCCCGACACTTCTCTAAGCTGAAACGCAGTTCATGCAACACGCTTCATTTAATCAGCCTTTTACCACTGGCTTTTGGGAAGTGCTTGAGGCAATAGGGGTTCCCTGCGCTACCAGGTAGGACACCTGGCAGTGTGCTACCTGTAACAGGGTGCCTGAGGACTAACGGGAGCCTGGGCACCCTGTTACACAGCCCCCTCCTAAACCATTCTTTTAATAACACACAGAACCCACCCTCGTCATATCCTAATACGATAATCATTTACCTCAATCCTCTAATTCAGCAAAAGAGCTGAGATAAAACTGATAAAACAAAATCAATATTGTCTTGTCTCTCCTGCATAAACCTGGCTCAAAAGCTCTTACTCAGAACAGCCACAGCTCTGCCGATTTATTTTGTACAATAAATGAGTGAGCAGCAAGAGCTTCCACAGAGGGCCTGGCAGGCCGATTCTGCAGCAGTGCCGTGTTAGCGTGCGCCACACCACGCTGTGCCCACCTGGGATCACGTGTACATGCAGCAGGGAAACGCAGGAAACGGTTCTGTCCACCGCCATGAGGGGCTACAAGCTGCCCTCCGCAGACGGCTGTGCGCTCAGTCCCAGGGTGGTCGGAGGTTCGGACCTGGCGGGGCGGGGGGGCACTGCTCTGAGATTGACCGACCCAACCGTGTTAACAGCTTTCAATGGGGGATAACAGGAAAACACGGCCCCATTTTCAAAAAACTTACAAGTTTTTTGATGGGTCTAAATTCTAGTCATACCGATCAGAAGTACTCTAGTTAAGGACAGTCTTCGTAACCCAGCTGCGGCCAGGACCATCGCCACTGTGCGTCACCAGAGCCCCGTGTCCTGGCTGGGAGCTGGGACGATCGCCTTCCCCGGGGCAGCCGGGCAGCCAGAGAGGCAGTGGGGTCAGAAGCAAAGTCTTACTACCGCTTTCCAGTCTCCCTGCTCCTACCGATGCCACTTTCCTGTATGCTGAGGGCGGAGCCTGCAGACCCGTGTGTGCGGGCCAAGGACAACCACCTCCAGTCTCCTCGGCGGCGGGGTGGGGGGGGGGCAGCAAGGAGCCCGTCTCAGAACTGCCGGACTCGCCACGGCCGACAGTTTGCTCACCAGTGAAGGTCGTGGCATTTGATAGCTCGTTTTATGTAGATGCCGAAATCTGTCTGTCGTGTAAATGTTGTATCATTAAACAGTATTCTTCTTCTGCATTTTCCAAACATCTAAACATACAAAAACGACTCTCAGCTGGAGGGCAACACGGAAAGGAGTGGAGAACCAGACTGGGCCCACAGGCCGCAGACCGCCGGCCCGACAAGGGAGGGAGTCTGGTCCCCACCCGGGCTGCAGATGTGTGATCGTTTCTGGGGGGGAACCGCTTGTAACAAATCAAAATCCTTCTCTCTATATACAAAAAACACCCGTATTGCTTATTTTAAGTTTTGTTGAGCATTTTTGGGAAAAAATAAACACTGTTTTCACTAAACACCTCCCGCTGGCACGTCCTCCGTCGGAGAGTGCATCGTCTCTGACATGGAAAGTCCGGCTGTGACCCCGGAGGGCCTGCGAACAAAGGCACTGAGCACGCTCCGCAAACACGTCGCCTCCTCCCCTCCCCAGGTTCACGGGGTCGGCGAGAAGAGCAAAGGAATCCGTCGGTGCCAGATTGAAAACAGTTCCGACAAACAGGCCGTCCTCACTGTTCCCTCTCCTTTCTGCCCGACTGATAGACGTCTACCAGGGAGAGGTGAAAACACCCCATTTCTCCAATTACGTAGTTTTAATTACGCTGAAATTACATTACGAGTAAAACCTTCATCACTCTCGTCCTTACGACATGCAGACTCCCACCCCACTACGTCTGGGCTGGAGGACTCAGGCTGGGGGTGCGGGGTGGGGAACTGGGGGGATCAGGTGGGGTCCAGGGCTCAGGGCCAGTAATTTAGTGGGAAGTGAAGTGGGGCCACCCTGCCAGCCTCAAGTCTCTCAGGGGTTCCGAGCTGGGCTGCATGAAAATGCACAAAGCCAGCGGCTGGGCAGGGCTGAGGCCACCGCGCTGGCCGACTGCGCGAGGGTCACATTAGTCGCCCTCCCGGCACTCCCTTCGAGTTTGGGGACACTTTCCAAGGACTTGCAGTCTATCCACATTGTGTCATCCACCAACTCACTGACCTTCTTACCCTGAATTCCAATGAAGAGTAAAAATACGGGGAGCAAAGGTAAGTCCTGTGAGATGCAAACCACGGAGCAGGGGCTCTGTCTTTGCAGCCAGATGTCCCACTGGCCCCCGACAGTGGGACCACCAGCAGCCTCCCCATGGACGCAAGCGTCCTCAGACGGCCGAGGACGGAGACGGCGTCAGCAGGCGGCCCAGAAAAGAGGCCAAGAGGACAAGGCTGCGGAGCTGGGTTGCCCAGGTGTGTCCACGAGGCCACTCACACGTCTGCATGGGCTCGGAAAACCCGCTGGCCACTCTGTGCCCGATCCTGACTCTGACATGGAAGTAGCGACCAGAGCTTCTCCAAAACGTTGGGAGTTAAAATAGTAAAGTTTTCAAAATATTACCTGACACAAAGAACAATGCATGTGTCCACTAACTAAATTTTAACTAGAGCTATGATTGAAATAATTATTCATTATTGAATAAAACTCTATTCCACTACTTCTTTGTAAGGCTTGTATTTTCACAGGTCACTATCCAGTGGCTCTGTTGGGGCCTTAGCTTGCTGATGCCGTCAGCAAGACAGCATATCGCGGTCTGAGCTGCCAGCATTGCCCTCCTGGGGGCATCTGCAGAGCACGCGAACCAGCGACCAATCAAGGTACTGATCACGCACCTGACTGACCAATCAAGGTACTGATCACGCACCTGACTGACCAATCACTAACAAGGGCACGAGGTGAACACGCACGGGGCAACCTATCAGAGCAGCTTCCCTTTTCCCGTCCCTATATAACCCCCCCGCCGTTTAAATAAAAGTTTGCAGCTTGAACAGAATCCTTTGTCTTGCTGCCATTCTTCGCGCCTCTTGTTCCCACCCCTATTCATCCATTGCAAGTAGGCTCGGGACCCTCGTTGACTGCTCCGCAGGCCGGAGCAAAGGAGGGTTTCCATAGTCCCACCCCTTCCCCACCCCTTGTGGTTGGCAGGCCCAAATATCCGAAGGGCAGGCTGTGGAGGGCAGGACGGGTGGCAAAGGTCCATGCCCCCCAGCAGTCGTCATCCTGCTGGGAAAACAGACACGCCCTCCCCACCCCCCGAAATCACACTGGCAGATGGCCAATCAGTTTCCCCAGCAGTTCCCAATGGGAAGGTCAAGGGTGACCCACAAGGTCTGACTCAGTTGTCACTATAATGAGTAGGACATGAATGGGAACAAGAAAGATGACAAGAGAGGAAGATGGTCGTTCTGGACAGACTGTGTCCCCAATCTCACCTGGTAGTGCCTCAGTGTCACGGTATGGAGAGGGGGGGTGTGCTTTGGCGGGTAATTAGGTTTAAATGAAGTCCTGTGGGGGGACACCCAGGATGGGATTACTGTCATTGTAGGAAGAAAAGAGAGATCAGAGCTCTCTCTTGTAGATGTGAGGACAGCGGGAGGAGGTGGCCATCTGCCAGGGCAAGCCGAGAGGGTCGTAATGGGGGGACCAGGGCCGTGGTCCAGTCACATGTGCAGCACGCATCAGTCTACACGCCGTGTGTCAGCAGCCCGGGGCCGAGACAGCAGTTCCGCAGGTGAAGCAGACGTTACAAGGGACGACCCGGAAAGTGAAGGGAGTAGCCGTCTTCGTCCAGAGGCAGGAGTGGGGCACTGGTACGATCACTGCAACCGGGTCCCCCCGGAGGGGGAGGAAGTGCAAAGAGAATCAGAAAGGAGTCAGATGCAAGAAGAAACTCATCACAGGGAAATAAACAGACTTGGGGTGGGAATTCAGCAAAGCAAATCCCATTAGGATTTTAAGGTCTGGATTTCTGAAAAAAAAAAATGCCATCTTTTATGAGGGCATATTAATAGCTTAAGATCCAGCTGAAAACAACCATAAAAAACAATGCTGACATCAGTCTGAAATGTGAATAATGATTATGAGTTCTAAGTAAACAAACAAAGCTGTCGTGAATGGCTTTGCTGTAATTAAAACAAAAACAAAGCCATCTTTTCATTACCATGTACTGTCGGTATGGGCCCACATTAGCGAACATTCCAGGAGAGCGTGCTTCCAGTCACGGGGAGCCAGACTCGGAGCCCCCGAGAGGGGCCGTGTCAGGCCCTTCGTAGGGACAGGCAACCTCCGGCCAGCACCCAGGGAGGGCAACGGCCCGACATCCCCTACGAGGTGGACGCTGACGAAGCCACCAAGTCCCATTTCTCAGGACCAGTCCATAAAGGTGTAAGGAGGAAAGAACATGCAAATTACAGAAATAAGGTTTAATTCACTGCGAGAATGTGCCATCTCTAGAAATCCTCCATGTCACTGGGATGTGAAAACCCAGGCAGTCTAGATGCCCGTGGGCGTTTCTGGAGCTCTGCACACAGCACTAAGCTCCAGCCAGGCGACACGACTGTCCCTAAGGAGGATCCGGTTAAGGACGAACCACCAGATGCCTTCTCCCCGAGCTGCCATGCGCGTGGAGTTGGACACACCCAATCAGCACTGCACGGGGCCTCAGGCACTAGCGGAAGACGGAGTCGGCCTCAGGACAGGAGCTGGGAGTTAGCTCCCATGTGGGCAGGAGGGGCGGAGCCTAGGGGAGGCTGAGCACAAAGCCGTCGTGGCTCTTCAGACACGTGACACCTCCAGCACCCTGCAGCCCCAGGTCAGACAGCAGGGGCCACGTGGCCTGACGAGCAAGCAATTCTGGGACTGCTCCGGGCACCCAGGGGGCACTCGGAGATTTAACCACTCAGTCAATATTTACACGGAAATCTTCACATCTGGGTTGGCACAGAAGTCAGTCCTGTGATAACCTACTTTTCTTTATGCATTGCTATGTTCTCTAAAATGAACATGTATCACTTGTAAATTTTAAGAAAATGCCCCCTTTAAAGGCTGCTTTTCTTAGGCCTTCAGTTGGGAGTGGTAACGCAGACCTTTGTGGTCAAGGCAGGCACCTGCCACCTGGTCTGTGCCGATGTGCCCACCCACGGAGAAGACCAGGCCTTCAGGGAGCTGGTGGTGACCTTCAGAGCCTGCTCAAGGACGAGCAGCTAGGCTGACAGGGTTTACGACGGGGAGCTCCCGTAGCGCGGCATCCTGCCCGCAGGGGAGAGCAGTCCACCTCTGGCTCCCCAACGGCAGCCGAGCCGAATCCACCAGAGCCGGACGCTCTCCAGGCTGGGAGGAGGCAGGAGGGAAGCCCAGCCGGAAGGCGCTCTGCTCGCAGGGACAGTGGGGAGTGGAGAGCCACCTTCTCCTTCCGTGGACACACAGAGTCCAGAAGACAGGGGCTTGCAGCTGCAAGGGGAGGCGGAACCTGTCACAGAAAAGCCCGGTGGCACCAGAGACCGAAGCAGCAGGCTTGGTGTCAGGGGCTGAACTCCAGTCCTCGAAAGAGAAACTTAAGAAGTTAGACACGGCCGCATCCCTCCATTTAACATGGAACCCTAAAGCAGCGGGCTCCAAGACAGCGCTGGGAGAGCCACTCCCCAGTCTGTGCGTCTGAGCACTTTTCGTGGAAGGAAAGTCTGGTTGTTGGCACCGGGTCAGAGCAGAGGCCAGACTCGTGGCAAGCACAGTCCGCCGGTGAGCTTGAGCTGGGGGCTGCAGTGCCCACAAGCCGGCTTTGCGGTGAGGAAGCAGGTGAGCCTGAGACTACCAGGTATTTCGAAGGTCAAGGCTATGCCATGAGGGGGATGTGGCTGGAACCAGTCGGGGCAGCACGACAACCAGAAGCAAAATAAGGGGACTCTCCCCAACACTGCTGGCTGGAAGCACACTGAGTCACCACTTCGGAAAGCAGTTTGGGGGGCTCCAGTCCAGCGGGCACACCCGAAATCCCCACGATCCCACACCGGGGGCAACGTGCCCAGAGAAAGGTTTCCCACAGCAGGAGCATGTCCCAGGAGACCCCCTGCCACAGTTTACTGAAAATGAAGTTTTGAAACTGAAACACCTAGCCCTATGAGGACAAACATGTATTATAATCTGCTCGGACAATTGATTATTAAACTGCACTTATGAATCAACTCGTATCCATGTGGATCACAGCCAACATGAAGAGAAAGCCGCTAGTCTAAGACGGGTGTGAACTGTATCGTGTTATCAGTGTAGATGTTAACAACACCCGGTGATACCTCATGCTCTCTGGATGAACGAGTTTGTGAAGCAGCACAGACACGTGCGTGGGGAGGGCGCACCTGGGGACGCGCCCCTGCAGACCGCGGGCGGGGACTCGGCAAGGGCCTTCGCTGGCACAGCACCCGTCATCTGTGGGTCTGACGGACCCGCAGCCGAACTGGACCCGAAGCAAACACAGCGCAACGTCAGCAACTTTTCCAAAGGAGGTCAGCAATACGTGCAGACGGATTAATATTCTGTATTTACGGATTTTGAATATTCACTTTTTAAAAACTAAGATGCCAGAGAGTGTTTTCTTTCTGACTAGCCACCAGCTCTTCGAATCCCAGCTCCGTGGGACCCTTGGGGTACACCCAACGGTGGGAAGAGCGGACTGGAGGGGCTGCCGTCAGTGATGCAGGAGCTTGTGCTTGTGACGCTCCAGAAAAGCCACCCAGAGGCCCAGCTGGTGGGGGTGTGTGTTTATTCCTCACATTACAGGGGAGAGCACCGCCCCACGTCCGGTCCCGGTGCCACTTGCCCGGTCAGGGAGGGGCCACAGTGGCATGGGAAGGGGCCACGGGGCTGTGAGGGCCATGGGGGCCCCCAGATACACCCCATCTTCCTCGATCCTCATGGCTGCTGGCTGGGCGGCCGCCTGCTCTCGGAGGTCATGGAAGGGCCATGGCCCCAGCTGCCCCGCGGGTGCGTTGCTGTGCACCTGCTGGAACACAGGTGAGGCCTTCCCAGGGTAGGAGGGCGCTGATGGCTCTCATGCGGTCACCTGATGGATGCCGCAGGCTCCACGCTTTCTCTTTGACTTTGTGAAGAATTCTGTTGTCAAATCTCCTTCAGAAAGATTTATGCTCTGATGTCAAGTCGCCATGTCCACATGCAGGCGTGCGTGGCTGCCCTCCCCTTCCGTCCGAGAGTCTGGCTTCTCCAGCCCTCACCAGCTTCGGGGAGAAGGAGGGAAGGTGGCGGAGGGGCTGGTGTGATCCCTTTTGAGCGAAACGACAACGTTAGCAGACACTCAGTGGGAGATAGCCCTATGTCTGAGCGACATCTGGTCATGGCTGACAACCAGGAAAACATCACCGAGGACTGGCCGTGGTCACCTGCTCCTCGGCCGTCTGCATGGAGGACAGACGGTGGCTGACCTGCGGTGCTGGGTGCCCTGGGGACACAGCTCCCACAGAGGCCCCCGCAGGCATCACACCAGCCTCCCTCAAACCGCACTGAACCCACCTCCACCCTCGGGAGGCCGCGACACGTCACCTGCCCGGTCCCAGGGCGAAGCCTGAGCGCACGCACACACACGCGCAGTCCCACCTCCCCGGCTCGGAGACCCCTGTGGTGGGTCAGGGCCAGCGGAAATCTGGGGACTGTGAAATTAGGGTGCGATGAACACAGTCCTCCACCAAATGGCACGGCGTTGTGGATCCTAATGTGGAACACCAGTGTTTTCTGTCCCTCGGAGTCCACCTCCCGACCTTTTTTCTAGAGGACACCACATGCCCACTCACGGTAAGGTCACCACTGGACGGTCGCTTCAACTTGGCACTGAGGACATTTCCAGGGCTGGGCTCACAGGAGCCAGTGGTCAGACACCCTGCAATGTCTCTCAGGGCCCCAGGGAGGCAACGGGTAAAACACGAGGGACCTGGACCACACACCAGGAGCCCCCAGCTCCTGGTCCATCCCTCACTGTGATGCCGGCCACACCCTGGGCCTTGATCCCCCACCCACAAAACACGTGGGCATGACTAGGGATGACAAAAGCGCTGGACGCCAGCCTTCAAAGGGCCCAGTCACCGCAGGCAGCAGCCAGGTTCCCGACATGCTGACTGACACCCGCAAACATGTCATTTGTTCAGGAAAGTGAAGTCAGTGCCGACTAGGTACCCGGGAGGCCGGCATTTGAGAAATGCCATCTTTCCCATCAGGAATGAAATCCATGTTGTGTTCAGAGCCCTGACGGTCTCCAAGACCGGTAAAAATCCCCCGGACCCGCTCACTGCCCTCAGAAACTTCCCTCCCCACCAGCGTTGCTCAGCCTGAGCTCTGTGTGGACGGCTCGGCGTGGCGCCAGCCAGCGCCTGGGCCTCCGGGCTGGCGTCCGTCAGCCAGGTCCAGCTCCCGGTGGACGAGGCTCTTGTTCTATGTGTCCAGCAAATTCTAATGTTCCAAGACTGGAAACCATTGTTTCAGACTAAATTACAGTTACTAAAATACCGAGGGGGACATTTTCAGGGCATTAAAGAACAGCTTCACTACGAGAAAAGATTTTTAAAGCGTCGGATTATCTCTAAGCTAAATCTACGATGTAAAGATGGCAACGGAAACTGTTAACGTGGGGACAGTTTGTAAATGTGTCATTAGACAGACTTTGTGAAAGAGCAGAGCCTGCCCGAAAGGGCACCCCACGGACCGAAGATGGGCTCACGCTACCGTCACGACTGACACACTTGAAGACAATGCCCGCCAGCTCCGACACCGATTCCAGTGTGGGGAGGGGTCCCCTCACCGACGAGCCATTCTTGGGGTACTCTGCCCAGTGACAGCCTCAGGCTGTGCAGGTTAGGGGTCAGTCTGATGAGACTGCCCCTCTCACCTCAATGCCAATCGCCCGGCCAAGGTGTTACCTGCACTTACAACTGACCAGCTGCACATGGAGGTCCCCACACCCCCCACTTTAACTGTCCAGAGTGTAACTGCCAGACGTAAGGGCTGCCTAGGGCAAGGGCGGGGGAGAGGTCACGGCGCTTCCTCCTGGCATGGGGGGCTCCCCGTACCTCCTCGTGCTGGCCAGCCTGAGGGCGCTCCGGACCCTGCCCCCTTGGGTGTCATGGAGGCTCCACGGCAGAGTCAGGACTGATGAACTCATGGGCCGCTGGTGACTGACAGAACTCCAGACCTTTTTCTCTCCCCGGAGGCCCGGATGGGAGTGAATGCTCCAACCAATCACAGGGCTGGTTCTCCTGACAAGTAGCCCCACCGTCGGGTGGGTCCACAGTCACCCCCTTCCTTTGACAAGAGGCCCCTCATCACTCTCAGCACTCGGGCCACTCCAGGGGTCTGGGGGCTGTGGGTCGGGAGCCACAGCCAAGCCCCTGGGAGCACCAGGCCAGTCTCTTTCTCATATGGGTGGGCCAGAAAGTCCACTGAGTTTTTTCCGTAAAATTAAAGACACGTTTTTCATTTTCACCAGTAACTTTTTTGATTCTGGTATTTAGAGTATGTTGGCGATCTCCCGTGTGGTAGAATGTTGATTGTTTTCAATTAGTGTCTGCATCTGATTGCCCACAACCTCACCGGGTCTGCCCGACCCTGGAGCGCCGTCCCGCGAGGAATCTCCAGCACAGAACTCGCAAACCACTTTGGACATGTTCGATCCGCCACAGCCCCTTCTCCGCACACTGCACAAATCTTTTCTTGTGTTTCCGCTGCGTTTTTACCTTTCTTGAAATGGTAAAGCATAGCATGCCAAAAATGTGTATTTTCTTCCATCTTCAAATTAAAATGGCTACACAAAAATTCACCAATTTGGTTAAGTTTTTCTAAATGCACGCTGATAGGACAGTAAAATGCAATCTAACAAATTTGTTCTGAATGAAGTTAAAGACAACTCAGTGCGACAAGGACCATCTTATAGGAAAAAACGAACGAACTTCTTGGCCCATCCCACACGTCACAGTGTCTCACATGTGTCTCAGCATTTTCAAGTAATAACCAAGAAAAAACGAATTTTAAATACAGCACGAAAAATGAGCTGCCTGCTTTTAGAAACTTGACATGAGTGGTACTTCTCACACACGGAATTGTGCTGTGAGACAGGTGTTGGAGTGCCTGAAATACGGCCTTTTCACCCAACATGTTTGGGAATGTCTGTATTATAGGGCTCAAAGGCAAAGTCGACTGCAGTCCTCCTGGAGGACACACACACAGCTCTCTGAGTGCGTGCTGTCCAGGAGAAGACAGACTCCCTCTGGAGGGTGGCCTGGCGCCCAGTTCCATGGGAGAGAGAGTAGCACGCATTGACCGACCGCTGGGGAGCGGACCGAGGCAGCAGTTGCTGCCTCACCCAAGTCTCCTGAAAACCCAACCGTCAGGGGGGTTGTTTCAGCCCCTCAAACGTGATGACTGTTCAGTAAACCTTAGTCGTCCTTATCGTCCACCACTCCATTAGTGCTTGCTCCTCTACTATGTGCTTAGTTTTGGGGAAAACAGTTAATAACGAAAACCCTTCAGTCCCGGGGCTTTCTGCGCAGGAAGAAAGCCTGCGGTTGGTTACTCAGAGACGGGTACCAGGAACGCGCCAGGCGCAGAGCAGCACCAGGGGACAGACGGGCAGCCTCGCGGCAGAGCAGGGGACACAGAGCGAAGACCCTGAGAAATCAGGGACACACCTCATCTCACCGCTCCTCACTGTGTGGGGCTCCATGGCCACCGCTCTTTAAAGGATGGAAGGTGAGACCCCCGCCACCCACTGAAGGTCTCCAGTAGCTGCGGGCTCTGGCGGCAGTTCGCATGATCTAGCTCTGAAGCAGTCTTACTTGGGGGTGTGCGTTTTTATCCACAATGCTGCTGCACACGTCAAGGACTGCAGTAAAGTGGGACGTCACTTTCACACGCACTGGAAAAGCCAAAAAAAGCTGTGTGACTTGCGCAATCACGACGCTCGCCGTGCTGTGGCAATCTGCACCCAGCACGCAGAGCCTCCACAGCGGGAACAGGGACAGGAGTGGGAGTTGGTGTGTCCATGGGCCCCGCGTGGCCTTCCATGAGCCAGGATGGAGGCCCAGCCAGGACCGGCTGCATCATCTCGCATGAGCACCGCCTTCAAGGCCCCCACGGACCTCCTGCCACTGTCCCTGTCCCTCCAGCTGTGCTGTCCTCGCCTTCCCCTCCCCGCTTTGTGTCAGAGGGGACAAGGGACCCAGCCAAGGATGCAGGGGCTCTGAGAGATGGCCAACCGCACCTGGAAGGGCACGTCTGTACCAACCACTCAGTGAAGTGAAATATGTATTGCGTGGAGGTTGCGGCTTACCTCACTTAGCCCGCATCCTGTTGCACCCCTAACCCTACCCCAGGGCAGGTCAAGAGAACACGCAAGATCACATGGAAACTCTTAGCGTGGCGTCCACAGATACTGCACACGAGACTGCTAGCTATGATTACATCACTGCTGATATTTACCATGCGATACATCTGAGTGCTTGTTTGCCCTTATCATTCTCAACTGTGTGGGCATGGCTGATACCTGCATTTACCGTGAAACAGACTCCAGAAGTCCTCCTGACCATCCCTGTCTCAACAGTGGTTACAAATACCATCTAAATAAAAAGTAAACACGGCTTCTTAGTTCTCTTAGTAAAGACCCAATCCATAAAGACGTTATTTCAGGGGAAAAAAGGACACACACTCATGATTTAAAGGACGCCAGCACAGATGTAGATTGATTTTTAGGATTTACAAAGAAATTCATGGGGTCTTCTTCGCAAATGAAATGGGCGCCGACCTCCCGATGGCACGCTGACAGCAAAACTGCTCGGACACAGAGGCTCTGCGGACACCGTCGTTGAAGAAACGGAGGTACCGGGAGTCTCTTTCCCAGGTTGACAGGGTTGGCCCAGACCCCAACCGTGACCTTTCCGGAAGATGAAGCAGGAGGTCACGACCCCTCCTCCTCCTCACCGCCTCAGGATGGCCCTCTTTCGGAGCCTCACTTGGGAAGGAGGAGGAGACAGGCCCGGTGGGGGAAAGCACCTCGGAGGGGCAGAGAGCCGCACAACAAATGCAGGTGACAGGCCCCGCCCGCCTCTGGGACGCAGACCTGAGGCGCAGGCCTCCCTGCCCCCAGCACCCCTCCCCTCCCCACCTTAAGGAGGACATGGTAACGCAGTGTCTGCGGCCGCTCTGCGTTTCTGCAGGTCAGACTTTTAGCCCCCCACACTGCAAACAGAGGGCTACGTGGCTGCCCGCACAGGACACGCTGTCTCGCCCACGGTTGCAGAAGTTTACCCACTCATCTCACGCTTCTGACACGGAAGCTCTGAGGACCAGGCACCCGTGGCTTTGCCCACTGGGGGTTTCCTGCGTGACTGTGGAGACATCGCAATGGGAGAACCGAGGGACACCCACGTCCCTGACGCTGTGTGACCCTTGTGAGAGCAGGGCACGTGGAACCCCTGCCCTTTCAGGCTCAGAACCAAGTAAGGACCCACCCAGGCTGCAGCGGAGGCCCAGGGGGCTCTGGGAGCAGAGGAGCCCCCCATCCAGTGCTCCGGTCCTGGGAGGAGTCTCGGCTGCAGAAGATCAGAGGGAGGTCAAGTTAGCGTGGGGGGTCCCACTCAAATCGGTGATTGTACTTTTCTGTGTCTTCACAGTATTCCTTCACAATCGGTAAAAAAATGACACACAGTTATACTTAGAAATTTAAAATCATGTTAGCATTAAATAATATATTGGGTATGACGGGATACATGAAAGAGTATAACGAGGCCCTAGCCGGGTGGCAGTAGGTTGGAGCACCATTCCGACACGCCAAGGTTGCAGGTTCGATCCCCACGCAGGGCACACACAAGGAGCAACCAGTGAATGCGTCAGTAAGTGGGACAACAGATCAGTGTTTCTCTCTCTGTCTTTCTTCCTCCTCACCCCTTCTTCTCTTTGTCTAAAAATCAGTAAATAAAAGTATAGTAAGAAGGCTAAAAGGCTGGTTTAACTCAAGAAGGCGTAAGAAGAGATGATACTAAAATCTTCTAAAGATAATTCATTTTCATATGACCTTTTCTCACCAAACAAATAAAAATTCATGATTTGAAACACACGCAGTAGAGCCCTGTTGGGGTGGCCCCACTGACTGGAGCGCTGGCCTGTCCATCATGAGGCTGCAGCCTCAGCCACGCCTCTCCGTCAGGGCACACCCCTGGGCTGCGGGTTCTATCCCCAGTTAGTGCACTCAGAAGGCCACTGATCAATGTTTCTCTCTCACGTCCGTCTGTCTCTCTCTCTCTCCCCTCCCCAACTCCCACCCCTCTCTCTGAAATCAATTTTAAAAACATATCCTTGGGTGAGGATTTAAAAAATAATAATAAAGGAAAAGACAAGCAGTGACTTATTAAGCAAAACCTAAGTACATCCCAACACCCTGCATATAAACACTTAAATATAAATAAAAACACTTAAATGCACATGAAGTAATATCTTCAGTTGAGTTTCAAAGTAAATAGATGTCACAACACTCTACACTGACAACTGTAAGACCTTCGTGTGCTATTAGGACCAGAAATCCTGCCCTAACTCAGCTTTCCCCATTGTCCACTCCACAAATTACTACTTTAAGTGGCTCTTCAAGAGCTGATGGGTGGACTTTCCTCTGACCCGGCTGACTTGGTCCAATGGGGTGCCCAGCATCCTTTGAGAATCCAGAAACAAAAGTTAACCCACGAGCATTTTTCTTGTGTGGCCTAATCTGAAAGGAGTAAAGAGGTTTAAAAGCAACTGTTTTTTCTCAGATGAGCGGCGTTTCACCGGGAAGCACACGCGCAGTCTTAAGGGCCCCCAGAATCGTGCTTTGCTTCATGAGAAGACAGCCAGCAGAGCGCACAGAAGCGCGAGACTTCCGGAAGAGTCTGTGAGCAGACGCGGCGACAGCGCAAGACACAGTCGGCCTATTTTTAGGGTCGAAAGAGAGACTTCCATTCTCCTCCCGTGTAGTCAGTCGCATACAATTTCACGCCACGTGGACAATGACATCAAAGGAATTAACTCGCCCTTAGGATTTGAAGGCACTGGAAGTCCGGGAGTCATGTAAAAGATGCATGCAATTTTGTTTACAGAGCGATACAGGGGTACAGGACAGAAATGTGAATCTTACTGAAACCTTTTATTAAAGTTTGTACGTCAAAGATCCTGAAAGACAACTGCTTCCCTGCATTTCCAGGTGTTCACAGCTGCTCCTCAGGGGGTTTCACGACGAACAAACACGAAACCTCAAATACGAATTACAAAATATAATTTAACATAAAATTTAAAAAGTGCAAAATTACCACGCTGTTACATGTGAACATGCAGATTTACAATACACACGTACCGCTCACACACACAGGTGAAGACACGGAGAAAGGGCAGACAGACCTGGAGGCATCTCGCTCTGGGCACCGAGTCTATGCCCAGCCACCATCCTCCCCGGCTGCGCAGCTCTGTCTGGGCTTGCGATATCGGCGCACAGGTTCATTGTCGTTCCCGTGGAGAGACGCTGCCTGCTATTGGTTGGCAGGTCAGTAGGACTGGCCCGAACTAACCATTCTGGGGCGCTGACTGGGTCACATCACCTGAGGCTCAAGCGTCCGAGGCGCTGTGAAGGCCAGTGCACAGGGGGCCTTTTGCTTTCTCTCCCAGGTGGCATTGGGGGAAGGAATGGATTCCATACCTGATGCCCGTGCCCCACCCCTGCCCCGGGCAGAGGGGCGCACTCACCAGGGACGGAGCTGAGCAGGACAAGCGGGCCGACCAGGCAAAGACCAGAGGACTTGGCTCAGAGGAGGCGAACCCTCGCCCCTGCCCATAACAGCAGACTTCAGGGCACACTGGCCCGAGCCCCAGGTTGATAATGTGAGGGGCTCGCACAGGGCTCTAGTCCGCTTTCTTTTCTGGACGCACCTGCTTCAGTCTGAAACGGGACAGGAAGGACAGCGCCTTCCAGAAGCAGACGGGGGTGTGTCCCACACAGGCACAACTACCACACTCCCAACGGGACCCGGCCCTCCGTGGCCCACACCTGGTGTGTCGGCTCGGACACAGGTACACGCGGGAGGCAGTGATGTGCAGTCTCCCTGAGGGGAAGAGCCCAGTGCCCGTCTGTAGCCACTCGGTCCACACCCTTTTGTTTTACACAGCGGAAAACGTTCAGTAAAAGACGATGGATGGCCCTCTCCTCGTCCAGGCAGGGAAGCCTCAGCTGGCGGGACCTAGGTGTCGCTGAGGTGAAATGACGGTGAGAGGTTAGCTTCAGTGATGAAAAGAGTGAGTATTAAGGCCCCACAGGGGCTGATGAAAGACAAGAATGGACACCGTGTTCTTCCACGAACACTTGAAGGGACTCTCCCTGATCCCCCTGGGACCTTCCTGGTGACTCCTGAGGGGAGGGGAGGGAGCTCGGCTGACACACGCTAGGACCTGGCCTATGGCCAAGCGTTTACAAAGTGACGCCTTGGCCCCAGAGACTCACACGAAAGTCAGTGTGTGCGTGTGAGCACACACATGTGTGTCTGTCCAACGGCCTTCGCCGTGTCTCACACCAGACCCTCAGACCTCACGTGTCTGACAGCTGCAGGTCTGTCCCCTTGCACCAGCCGCCCCTCACGTCTCCCACCTGGCCCCAGGTCCCCGGTCCTGCTTCTGGGAGTGCGACTTCGTTATCTTTGGAGTCCCCCTGCAGATGATACAATGCAGCATCTTTCTTCCTGGCCTCTCGTCACTCAGCATAACGCCCTCAGGGTCCATCCGTGTTGTTGCAAATGGTGGGACTCCCTTCTATCTCATGACTGCGTGATCTCCGTTATACATTACATACGTATGCACTACCCACTACACGTATGCATGTGCGTGTAGACAGACAGAGATGCACTTTGCTTCCTGACTGACTGCTCCCGCTCTGACCTCCGCACCGCGTTGAACACAGGTGGTGAGAGTGGACGCCCCTGCCTTGCCCCTGACCCGAGAGGAAAGCTTCCACTTGTCCCCGGTGAGCGTGAGGTCAGCAGTGGGCTGGCCACTCAAGGTCTTTATTATGCCCAATGCATTCCCTCTATTCCCACCCAGTTTGTTGAGACTATGTATAATACACATTAAAACGGGTACATACTTAAACATTAAATCATGGCTGTTACCCAAACTGGCGTGTCGCCCTCAGACCGAACGAACAAGGAGCGCATTGGGAAGTCAGTCACACGGAAGCCCTGGCGCCCCCACAGCCCCGGCACGCGGCCTCGAGTGAGGAGGAGCCGCGTGGCCTCTCTGAGCCTTGCACCCCTCTGGTGTGCACGTCGAAGGGCGTGAACCGCCAGCGGCGTGCCGACGGTGGGAGGCTGCTGTCAGAGCTGGAGACTCTGGAGAAGCCCAAACGCAGGGACCTCTGACACTCCCATCGGGTCTCAAACCCACTGGACAAACGGACCCTTTCTACTTGAAAACCCCGCCTCTCGGGTGATGCTCAAGGCCGGGGGCCGCCCAGGGCCGCGGAGGCCGGCGGTCCCGACGTTGCAACCAGAACTCGAATGGATACTTCTGACTCCCAGCTCCGTGACTTTCCGAGGAAAACGCAGGCAGCGACAGCCAAGGCACGTCATCCTGCTCCTTTAAACACAAACCCGGGGCTTGGGAGTCGGGGCACCCTGGGAACACACACGGCTCTTCTCCAGCCAGAGAGTGCCTCTTGAAGGGGGACAAGCCCTCTGTCCTTCACAGTGTGAAAGGATGCCAGTGGGCAGTCTCACTCTAACAGCTGACTCTACCTCAGGGCTCCAGAGCTCTGTTCTTCCGGCCGGACGGAGACCCCGAAACAGCGTCCCCCGTACGATGTAAACCGCTGTGGTGTGTTCCATCACGTACACGGGACGGCGCTGCAGAGGAGCTGGGAGGACTGGGCGAGGAAGACACCTGAGAATGCTTTAGTGCAGAAAATCGCACCTTACGGCCACTGCAGCCTGTGACCACGAACGTGCTTCCCGGTCAGCCTGGTGGGCTCGCTCGCGCAGCGGTGGTGGGGCACGTTTGCCACTTGGAGCGATAAAGACTAAACGTGGAAAAAGCTCTCCTTTTCTCGCCGGCAGGAAAGGCCACCTCCCGGCTCTTCGCCGTGGGGGGATCCCAGCTGCCCGCCAGACCCGGCCACTGAGCGGAGCGAGCAGGCCCCTGATGAAGACGGACTGGATGAAGACGAGGGGACCAGGCCAGAAGACCAAGCGACTCTCCCGACAACTGGCTATTTCCAGCAGCGCTGACCAGCGCCCAGGCAGTGGGCACCCGGAGGAAGCGGGGACCCGGGTGACGCCAGCGGCTGCGGCATCGCCAACTCCACACGTTCGACTTGCCCCTTGTGCATCCGACTGCGGGTTAAGTGCTTCTCCCCCAGCTAATGTGCGCGTCCACCTCGCCACTGATTACTTCAAAGGACTGCCTTGGATATTTACTGCTGGTTGAACACTTGAAACTTCTTAAAACACGATCCCGCACCCAGTTAAGAACCCATCCAAGCCTCTCTGTGGTTGTGGGGAGTGTTCCTGAAGCTGAACCCAGGGGACGCCTTGCTATTTCCCTCATTAGGAGGCGTCCCGTCCAGCAGGGGGCACCCTGTCCCGTCCCCGTCCCCATCCTCATCCTGTGGAAGGGCCAGAGGGAGACTGGACGTGGGGCGCAGTGTGCTGGACGGGAGGAGAGCTGGCCACTCCATCCGTGCCTCTGCTCTCCCTCCAGCTCCTTGCATCCTTCTCTCAGCACTTCTCAGGGGAAAGGGGGCGCAACCCCCCCAGTCTCGAGTTTGCCCGCCCACCACTTTCTGATTAAAATGAAAGTTCACTGTGCAACTCATTTCCACTGGATTTTACAGCCAGTGTTTCTGCAACTCGGTTTAAAATGGGGGCTGTGGTGGCTTCAAAAGATACACGATTGCTCAACTGTCTTCTGCTGCTCTGCCGACACACGGCCTGGGCCACTGCCCCACGAACCACACTCGAATGCAGCGCAGCCGCTCGGGTCCGGGGCAGAGAACCCCTGGATGAGACGACTGTCGGAACGTGTTGTCTTCACCCCAACAGCCACTCGAAACGGCGGCACCAATGACACTGTGTCTCTGTGGGGCATTCCAAATCTCCGCCCAGGCCACGGATGTGTGACAGCAGCAAACCCTCCCCACCCCGGTCACCCGTCACTCCGGTCACTCCAGAGAGGGACATGATCCAGCCAAAGATGAACCCAAGACGTCCCAGCACGAGAGCACGTGGAACGAGTCGAGAAGAATCTTAAAAGGAGACAAACTGAGTCAGCGAGTCTTCCGTCTCCTTGAGCTCACCTCTGGGAGACAGAAAAGACACAACAGGTGGCTGACATGTCCCAGGAGGAACAGACGCGTCTCTCGGGATGAAACCTGCCCGGCTCTATCAGCGGGATCGCAGGGAAGACCTCCACAGCCCGTGACACACAATCCATCTTAGAAAGAGCTGAAATCACGGCTGTCGTACGCAGGCAAGACTGACAGGTGTAGAAGACTTCATTTCGCCCATAATCAGGGAAGCAGTCAGCGTGATAACTGCTTCCAGTCCTCGGATTTATTCTGAAAGCAGATTCAAGGACTTCTTGGAAGATGGACTATATGATGTGAGTTATTGAACTTACCGAGAAATCTTCTTTCGAGAAGACGAGAATCAGGGCTCAAATGTTATCTTCCCACCACAGCAGACAGCTCCCTCCCCAGCATAGCACGGCCGAGTCTCCCTTAGGTGTGAACCCCGAGAGCACCTCCACTGTGATTCACACACAGAGCGGAGCACCCGCGGTTAGGGGCCGTCGTTCACGTGGGAAAAACCATCCGGGAGAGGAACACACATGCCGGGTGAGTGGCTTTATCTCCACGGGGCCAGTCCTCAACCAAGACAAAAAAGAGGGAAAATGCATGGAGAAAATTTGCCTGCAAATAACGGTATTATAGGAAGACATGCTTGGTCCTATTAGTGTTACAATGAATTCCATGCCCAATAGCTTTTCAGCTGATGGACTCAAAATTTTAACCACGACCTCCAACAATTCATCACATACACAGTGAACTGTGTGTCCAGTAGCTGTCTGGCTGGCCATCCCATAGTTTTCAGCCCTCATTCAGACAGTTCATAACGCTTACAGTCAGCAGGTATCACGTTGGCTGCTCACTGGTGACACGACGCAATGACCCAACTTTGGGAGCTCCTGTTTTGTGGTAAAAGAACAAAGAAGACGCAACTGAAGGTGCATCTCAGACTTCGTGAAAAACGGTTACCACCACTCCATTGTCGCTACACCGCAGTTAATGCTACTGCGGGTGGATTTCCGGTCTTGTCTTTGGCAGCTGGCGATGACAGGTAGGTAAGGCATGGATGGCTGGGTGAGTGGGCGAACTGGTGAACGGATGGATGGACAGGCAGACGGATAATAGATACACAGACAAACCTGAGGAAATAAATGTACAGTTGGTAACTGGCTTTCCCCGCAGAAATAGCTGTCGCCACTGCATCCTGGGATAGCTCCTGCCCCCCGTTTTCTTGCTAAGACCACCACACTCAGCAGTCTCGCCCCAAACATGCTGGAGCCGAGCGTTAAGGTGGGAGCGTGAAGTCACGGTTTTCTCTGGACGCCATCCCTGCGGGGACGGTCTTGTCAGGGTTGCTGTGACCGCCTAGAGGCCCAGAGACACACGGGCCCCCAGTGACACTGGTGCATGTCCCTCGCTTCCGGAGTGCTGTGTTTGAACATGGCCCGTCACACCCTCGTCTGGGGCCACTGCTGTTGGCTCCGGGCATTCACGTCCAGCGGCCCCAGGTTCACCCCACCTGCAGCCAACGGGACTGCTTCCTTCACAGTCTACCTGAGCAGAAGGACGATATGGGGGCGGCAACAGAAGGAAGGTCACAGGCCCATCCGTGGTACAGAGCTGACATCAGCGGCAGGAACTCACGGTGACCAGCCAACCAGCCAGGGCACCCCCCCCCAACCACCACTCGCAGGGGAACAGAAGGAGCACCGGTGCACTGGCCGTCGGAGCCGGCGCCCCATTCCGAGCTTTGCGTGACCAAGGACCGTCGACTCCCCCTCCCTGGGCTTTCGCTGTTTTCCTCCAAAGTGAACCAAATATTCTCCGTTGCGGTTTCATCCAAATGACAGGGGTGGCTGGCACATTCGGCTGAATACGAATTTTCAGAACTTCACCCTAGTCCCCTGTCCCTTTAAGCATGGCTTACCCGTGACCCCAGAGCACCTCCCACTACCCACACGTCCGGTGCACAGATTGGCTCCTGGTCCTTAAACGTGCGTGGTGGCGGCTGACTCTGTTTTCCTATTACCGCTTATGGAATCATGCACCAATTCATGAGTGCCATTTTCGGCAGCTAACAAATTTTTTTCAGTAATGCACAAATCACTTTAAAACGATGAGAAAATATTTCACAACATAGTTACAGCAACCTCCCAAATAAAGGTTTTTTGAAGGTCACGCGATGGCTTTCCAAGTTCACTTCCAGCAGAACTGTTTTGTGCTAGCAGATGAAGCGCATTTCACTGACCAACCCAACACAAGCCAGTCTCCCACGGAGCTGCCTCAGGAAGACTTCCACACAAGCAGTCGTGCCTCCTGGTGACAGGGGCCAGATGGCTAGGCGACACCACACACGTGACTCTTCGGCCAGCGCTCACAGCCCCACACTCGAGGCGTTCTGGGTCTGACCCTGATCCTCCTGCAGACCCCGTCCGCCCAGTGGCGTGCGCCTCCTCGGCCCACGGTGAGCTTCTTCTGCGACTTCCGTCTGGCGGCTGGCAAGCTTCGCATTGCGTCACGGCGTCCCCTGCGGAGGCAGGCTGTCTGTGCGCGTGTGTGACAGCCAGCAAACTTTCCGTGGAAGTGCCACCGAAAGACAATTTGCTCTGTGGCTGAGATAAGCTTGCTCAGGCTGGCTATCAGGAGACTCCAGTTTGAGGCACTGAATTGGGAAACTTAATTCAATGGATAAAGAAAGTCAAGAGTAACCCTAAAAACCAACAAACATCAACAACTTCATTCCCATCACGCCTACTACATAACACTTAGGGAAGCAGGGGTCCTTTGAAATCTTCTTGCCAGGACCACCACTGGGGGAGTAGACCCAACACACGCGCCTCCCATTGGAGAAGCGTGAGGGGGAGCCCAAGGTGAGCGGAGCCTGGACTCCCGTGTGCCCTTTGCCGCGCCGCTTGGAGAGGGTGGCACTCTCTGAGTCCCCCTTTTCTAATCTGTATGGTGAGGACGCCCAACTTATCTTTCTGGGCTACACGGGGATTAACTCAGAGAGTAAATGTCAGTGAAATAGCATCACACATGACCTAGAAAAGTAGTTCTTTAATAAAGCTCAGTTCCATCCCTGGCCTCCTAGCAAACTTTTAAATTCAATACTGGATTTTTTTTTTTAAAGATTGGACACATTTTCTACCATATTATGAAATGCAAACCAATAAAAAACCTATAAAATCTGAGCTAAAATTACACGTTAGGACTCATGTTTTTACCATGTGGATATGATCAATTTAAATCAACACACCTACACTGTCCAATTCAGTAGCCACAAGTCCCGTATGGCTATTGAGCACTTAAAATGTAGCCTTTCCCCCCGAAAACAAGAATCGTCGTCCCACACAGTTGCAGGCTGGGGATCGGGGGCTGGCTGGGCTGGCGTCAGAACTGGCAGCTGAGACGCAGTGGAAGGCAGGACTGAGAACCAGCATCTGCTTCCCAGACGCCTCTCGCACCTTGCTGGTGACGCTGGCTTTGGGCCTGAGGGTCTTGGTCATGTGCGTGCCCCCTCGGGGCTGCTGGAGTCCCCTTTAGACGCCACGTGGCCACCGGGGTCCCCACAGCGAGAGGTCTGAGAGAGGGAGCACACTCTGCCGGGCCTTTCCTGACCCGGCCCCAGGTCGCTCGCGTGATTTCCGAACTGCGGCTGAGCCTCGCAGACGCGGGACCTGAGTGAGGTGCCAGACGGAGCCCAGAGCCTCCACATTCAGCGGCGGGATGGGGTTGAAATAGATTAAAATGCATTAAAAAACACAGTACGACTCAATAATTTTTGCACTATCTTGGAATTAATGATTGTTTTACATAAAAGGTACTAGTGAAACTGGTTTCGCCTGCTTCTTGCTGCTTTTCACGTGGCTCGCAGAGGAACCCGAGTTGCAGGTGTGGCTCGCGCGGCGCTCCTAGCGGCCAGTGCGGGTGTGCGCAGCTGTGCTCCCTGGGTGTTTGAATACACGCGCTCGGGGGGCGCTTTCAGAATCACACACGCAGTCGTCCCCACACGAGAAAAGCCTTTGAAAACGAAAACACGCACTGGCGTGAGTAGGCGAATATTGAGAGTTCTGAAGAGAGGACAGCATGAGAAAAACAAAAGTTTGGTGAAACTGCGTAATGGAGTTCCTGGAGATGAAAAGGGCATTTCCTCGACGACGCCCCTGGCGTGCATTCCTAACCGGGTGATACGTCGTTCCGGCCACCACAGAGAGAGCACCTGTCCGTGCGAAGGCGGAGTCTGTCACCACGCCCGCAGCAGACACACGCAGAATTCTCTCAGCACAACCTCCACGTCTGCAAACTCCGCACCCGTTCCTCCTGCCCTTCGGGGTGCTGCGGGCAGGCCAGCTCCACAGCTCTCCTTCGTCCACCAAAGGGAAGACCGGAAACCACCTTTCCTATTTTCCAAAAAAACATTTAGCCCTATGGATAATTTTTATTTGACCAGAAATATTTTAATCATGTGAGCACTTAATAAGGTACAAACAATTGTGTGCAATTACATGATAATTACTCTTAATGTAATTACCATGCCAGTGCAGCTTTGCAAGAGATAATCAGATGGTTACTGGCTGTAAATTAATTGACACCAGGGCATTTGTGATTGCAAATGGCCATGGCTACCTCGGAGTGCGGCGCGCCATCAGAAAGGTGAGGAAGGTGGCAGGAAGGGGAGGGACACTGACGGAACAGGAGTGTCACGGAAAAAGGAAGATTAGATCATAAATCCAGTCTCGGCTCCGAGCTGAAGGATGCGCTGTGCCTGCTGTTAGCAGATTTTTGGGTCCTATTTCATTCGATCTCTGCACAGCCTGTTTGGGCCCAGTCCACCAATCAGGGATTTTCTTCCTGTGTGCACCATCTGTGCTGTGCATGTAAAGGCATCCAAGGAACAAATTACACATTTAGAGCTGGAAAATGAACTGACAGAGGATCTGCACCCAGAGGGCTGAAGATGGGAGAAGCATCACGTCCGGAGACCACTCGAGCTCAGGTCTCCTCCTTTCAGTGGACGTCCAGGGCTGCGTCAGGCCAGCGCCTCACTGCCCTGACCTCCTCACACACACCTCCGGGCACCGCCACGTCTACACAGCGACCCTCTACTACTTAATAACTGAATCAAGCCGAACCAAGGTCTTTAGTTTAATCTCACCCCTAACGGCAGCACCTGCAAACCAGTCTGCTCGACGCCGGTCATGTGACCATGGGGGGCACGGAGTCAGCCACCCTGCTGCTGGACATGCCACTCTCCGAGGCCACGGCCCCATCTGCCACACACCCCCACAGGCTGAGCAGCTGCTCCTCTTCAAGGACACAGAGAGTCTGGAGCAGCGCTCTGCACCGCTGCAAACAGCACCAGCTGGCCAGCGCCTCCTTGTGCAGCCGCGACGCATGAGGCCCTGGCGCGGTGCAGAGACGGGCATGTTACCACCCCGGCCCTGGAGAAGCCCACGCTGACGATGCCCCTGTTGGCGTTTCTCTTCGGGCTGGACGGCCGGCCCGCGCAGCTGGCCACTGCGCCCTCCTCAGGAGGCCTAAGCCCATCGGCAGCACACCTGGTGGGCCTGGCAAAGCATGCTGCTGCACTCATGTCCTCTGGTGTCCAGATGCTGACCGCCAAGAGTGTGAGCATCTGTCCTCTGATGGCCGGAAAGCCCCGGTTCAGACACCCACCCAGACCAGGTGTCGCTGTGCTGAGTGGTCTCCGACAAACACCACCAACCAACTCGCATAGCCCTGGTTGCCGTCCTGATCCGTGGAGCCAAGGACCCACCGCATGGATGCACGATTCTAGTCAGTGGCGCCCCTCCGCTCCCGTGGGCCCCGGGCGCAGCAGCAGGCAAAGCCGGCTGGCACCTTCACCATCTCCTGCTCAGCCTCTTCTTCGTGAATTCCACCATCTCGATGGTGGTTTGGGTCTTTACTGTCTCTTGCCCTGGTCTGTCTCCAGCGTCACTCCCTGCAATCCACTGCCCACTCCCTCGGGGCGGTCCTCCTGATGGACACGGCTGTCCTGTCGCCCTGCACCGACTCAGGGACACTTAGCTCCCTGCCATCCACCAAACCCAAAACAAATGAACAAAAAACCCTGCCACCTGGCCAGGTGTTCAAGGGCTCTCGTGGGCTGGCCCATCGGCGATCCATTTTCTTCTCGTCGACAGTAGATTATCCCATACTCTCTGATGGGGAAAAGGAACTTATAATACATTAGCCTCAAATTCAAATAAAAGCTTATCACACTATGATTAGGCTTTACATTTAAATTTCAGGCTAATATAATTTTTTGAAGTATTAACCTACCTATTAACACAAAGAATTGGTTTTTATTGCAACATTTGTGGAGTTATCAATCCATACTACGGTTCGCTTTATATGACAAATTTAATATACAGTTAAATTCCCAACTATAATTTGTTTCAATGGAGCTATCTACACCCGCACAAGCTCGCACTGTGCAGGACTTGTAAAAACATTTTGGTCTCTTTTTAACTCACGTATGCACCTAGCGAAGCCCCCACCCCCTCGCCCACAGGGTTCTGTTTCCAAATCCTCGGACTTTCATGCTGCTTTCCCTCCAGACCGAACTGCTCACGCTCTGCCCCACATCCAGGCACAGAGCTAAGTCAACGCACAAACGCACGGGCCGGTGTGGGGTCTCGCTGGCGCCCTGGAGATCACACGGGCGCCGGGCACAGCTGACGGACGTCCCCAGGGCCACAGGTCTTTCCACTGGGGGGAGGGACTGCTGTACTGTCCAGAGGGGCTTTCTCCTGTGCCATTCATTAAACGGCCTTGCTTCTGCCTGGAGGTCCTGAGCCTTTCCGATGCTTACTTCTAACTTTTTTGTTTTAGGTTCTCCTGTGAATGTGATAGTTTTTCCTTCTTTGATCTTCACAAGTAAAGCTACGTCACTCAACTTACTAGTGATGAGAGCTTTTGGGTGGCCATAAGGCTTTCACTGAAGAACTGAAATGTCGTCTGAGAAGAGCAGGAATCTGTTGTCCCTCCACTTCCTCTGAACTTGGTCCCCGTTCACCATCCACTCCCTCCAGAAAACGCCGCACGCTCGGGACGTGGGGGCTCGCGCACCGAAGGTGGAGGACGGAGTCAAGGAGCTGCAGGTGCGACACCCGCCAGTACCCACTGCCTAGCTGCCTCGGACACCCCGGCGGAGGAACCGCAGGACCCCAGGGAGTCAGGCTCTGCAGAGCGTGGGCTCGTCCGCAGCCACCTGCTCAGTGCACCTGGGGGGCGCAGACGCTGCCTGGGAAGGTGACAGCGGCGACCAGGACCGCTCCGGAGCCCCTGCTCTGTGCTAGGCACCGAGTGACGCGGTGGCATCTACTCTATCATGCGTCCTCAGCACGGCGCTGTGCGGTGAGCACTCCTGTGAAACCGCTGAGACCAGGGCTCAGGAGACGCAGCTGGCTTGAGGCCACAGCGAGGTGACCCGCGTGCATTCAGGCAGCCTGGACACGGACAGAGCTGCATCTGACCTCAGGTCCCAAGCCCCGACCGCCGTGGGGCACCAGCTCCTCCTCCGCCGCTGGTGTCGCATGACCGTGGCCAAGACGCCTCTCCCACTGGGTGCGCACCGGCTAGGACAGGGAAGCCCGGGGAGTGGACCAGGTGACCATCCACTGCCTTCCACCTCTCAGTCCACAGAGGGCATATTTAGGGGTGCAGACCACAAGAATGACACTCAGTGACAAAAAGTTCTAAATTACAATGCAGCCACACATGCTTCATGCCCTACTTGGTCTTCCCACACAAATGGGAAGCCAGGTAGCTCTGTATTTCACTGGGCCGTTCCTTTCAAGTAACTTTATTAATATGAGCATAAGAAACTAGAGACACAGAGGCGAAAGCAAAGCAAAGCAAAAGGAAAGTCTGGGCGAGCGGCGGGGTTCAATCGGGAGGAAAAAAGAGAGCAGCGTTTCCTAACGTGCAGATCCCACGACCAGCCGAGGCAGGCGGTCCTGGGTTAAACACAGACGTGGCCGAGGTCTGTCAAAGGACTACACTAAATGTTAAAAAGAAATCGGGCCGAGTCAAAGTGACCTGACCATTCAGATGACAAAAGATCCTAGCGGGAAACACACAGTCCGTTTAAACACCACTTTACAAATAAATCAGGGCCTGTCCGTGGCCGCCGACGGGTCTCGGCTCCCGCAGACCACAGGCCCGGAAAGAAAGGTCACCTCCCACGACGGAAGCTCCCACGTCCTGCAGACAGGCAGCTGCGGGCGGGTGGGGGGGCGCTCCAGCCGCTCAGCAGACAGTAGAGCCTCTTACGGGGAATCCGCAGGGGAGGGCGACGGGGGCCCTTCCATGAGGACGGTCCCAAACCTACACCTGGTGCTGTCCCATCCTGCCCGCTGCCAGGCACCTGACGTTTTCCCAGGCTCCCGTAAGACCACGACAAACTTGGTAAAGAAACCGAGACGGGTCCGAAGGAGACGGGGGGGGGGGGGTGCCTGGCCCTCCGCCTGGTTCTGCACCGTGAGAACGTCCGTCCACCAGGAGGAGCCGGGGCCAGACCTGGAGGCACTGGGGACACGCTGAAACTTCCTGGTTTCTTTTCTTTCTGAAACGCAAAAACGTGCTCCAACTTGGAGAGTGGCGTGCTCCCCCAAGGAGCAGAGGTCTCGGGAAAGAGCGTGGATGAAGTGTCAGTTCTGGAACCTCAGTCTTGCACAGCCATCTGGCTGAGCAGACCTCCCCGGGGGTGAGGACAGCCAGCCAGCACTAGCGGAGAAAGTATGGGCCGCAGGCACCACCTGCAACCGGAGATGCCACCCCCGCCCCAGGCTGCCCCTCTGGTCCCCAGCTCATCCATGGGGGTCGTCTGGCTCTCACAGTGCCACCTGCTGCTGGGCAATGAATGCTGGCCTGACCCCCAACATTCTAAAATCTGGGGGTTGACCCCTTCAAGCCCCAAAAGCACAAATAAAGGCCAACAGAGGCCCCCCTCTTGAGAACTGGAAGTCTGGAGATAACGGGCTGCAGCTCCCAAATCCAAGACTGACCGCGCACCTGCCTTCCCTGCGGACACCCACGCAGCTGCCCCGGGGCCGCACCTTTGGGACGCTTGCAGGGGCCTTGCCTGCTGCCCGAGCGGGCCCTGCTGACACGGGCGTTTCACTTCCAGGGGTTTGCATGTGTGCCCCCATCGCGTGTCCGGGCGCTTTCAAACGTGGAACAGGACGTGCTTCTCTGCCCGGCCGTACCCTCAGAGAGGACGGAGACGGCAGCTCTCTTGGTGCGTGTCCTTCACACCCGCCCGAGACCCGAGAGGAGCAGCCGTAGCCGTCCGCGAGCAGCGAGGAGCCGTCCGCTGAGAGCCGCTGCTTCCCTGCTCTTCCTGAAATGCACGGAGGAGGCCCTGAGCAGCTGAGTTCCGGGATACTGGGGACGAAAGGGCGCCGGGTGTCGGGAGCACCTGCCCCTGCTACGTTGTCGCGGCAGGAGCACGACCGGCCCCTGTCCATCTCTCTGTCCCAGATGCATTCCTGGGACAGAAACGTGGGTGCAGCTTTCTGCTCTGTCCTGTTTCCCAGGCTGTTAAAAAGCCCTTCACACACTTTCACTCCCCCCGGGGCAGGGTGTCCACGGCCCAAGAGTGGGTGGGTGAAATCCTGGCCACTTCTCCCGAGGAGACCCCAGACGGGAGTCTCTGCGATTTGGGGCGAGAGGCTGACAGTCCGGTCCGATTGCCCCGGAAGTGCAACCTCCCCCTCTGCCGATGCTGTGATGCCCGCTGGACTCCCGGCCTCCACCTCTCCCGCTCACAAAGCACCTGTGCACGGAGAAACCGCAGTGAACCTCACACACCCTTGGGAGCAAACGCTGCCGCAGGCCAGTCCACGGGCAACCACGCGTCTTGTTCCTCCAACGCATCTCCTCGTGGCCTGCACGTCATGGGAGAGGGTTCCTCCTGGGCATCCATGCCAGGCTGCAGGTGTGATCGCTGTCACTGCAGACTGCCGCTACCTGCTGGTGCTGTGTGAGGAGGGGGACCCCTGCCGTGGGCTGGCCAGCACGGGAGGCCCACGGGGTACAGTTTCACCTCCCGGAGTCTAGGCTCACTCGAGAGGCCTGGTTCTCAGGCTTCCAAGATCCTCGCAGCTCGGGTTTCTAGATGCCCACAAACAGCCACCGCCCGAGTCCCCAGCAGGTAGGTCGCCAGGCACTGGGAGGCTCAGCTCCGGCCTCCACCTTCTCTCTGAACTCCCACCTGTTCACCCTCAGAGATTCCATGTGAAGCCACTCTCAGTCCCCTGCTCCCCATCCTGGGGCTGCCGAGCTCCTGGCCTGCCGAGGAGGAGACACTCACACGTGCTTCTTGGGGGACAGATCCCAGAACCCCTGTGTCGGGAGAGGAGAGAGGGAAACCCGGGCACACACCCCCTTGCAGGAGCTCATCTACAAAGTGCAACTGGAAGTGTGTAAACTGTTTCCACGGAGAAGCAAAGGTGGAGCGAGGAGCCGCGTGCACGGCAGGGTCAGGGGGTGCGTGGAGGTGGTGGCCCACGGCGTGCGAGCTTCAGGACGACCCAAGGGTGAGTGAGCAGCGTGCGCCGGCCGGCAGGTACAGGAGCGAGGCCTGTGTGAGGATGCCCAGGAAGGCCGGCCTCATTTCCCAGAAGGAGGGGTCGAGGGGCGTCTCTGGGACCCCCCAGACCACGCCCCCTTTAGGACTCCCTGCCCATCGCAACCCCACAGAAGCAAATTCACTTCAAAGTCATTTCAGTCAAGGATGAGAGGAAGAGCTGTGTCCTGTAGCCCAGAAGTTGTGGGCTGTCCTCTGTTATCACGCATCCTGCGGGCCCCATGTCTCTGCTCCCACAGACGTCCCCTCCCGTGCACACTCAGTGTTCACATCTCCTGGGGCACTGGGGCCTCCCCTCCCCCCACAGATGGGGCCCGCCCTCAGAGCTGACAGGCCGGTGTCTGAGCCCAGCCTCGCAGCAATCGGTGACTGGGCAATGGAGGAGAGACTGGGGTGGGGATTACAATGAGCTCTGACCACAGTGAGAAGACTACGTATAAGGTTCGCTGTATTCAAGTCCCCCGCTTCTTCCAGAAACAAGTCTTTCCGGGAAAAAGGAGCTAAATAGGAGAGGCCCCAGGCTAAGACACCCAACACACACATTCAGAGCAGGTGTGTAGCCCACAAGAGCAGCGGACGAGGGCAGAGGTGGGGGGCCATCAGACCCAGGACGCCGGGTTGGCCGCAGCTCAGATCCCCTGCCCGCGAGCCGGGCGGTGTCCTCCGCGCAGCCCCCACGACGGACAGCGGTCCCAGCGATCGCATTTCCTCCCACCTCCAGCTCTTTCATGGACCACACGGAGGATGACTAAATGGCTTCTCTGTGGTGTTCGTTACATTTGACTCTTCCCACGAATGGAGGTGGTGCCCATGGGGACCCCTGGACATGGTGTAAGAGCAAAATGGAGCACAAGCACTTCAGTCCCTCCGGAGAGCACACGGGGCAGGACGCTCTCTTCCCCATCCCGCAGGACCACCTCTCCCGTCTGCACAAACCTGAGGCCCGAGGACGTGAAGTCTGCCGGCGCTGCTGACCCCAGGGACGGCCATGGGACCTTCCCCACTGGGCGTTACTGCGCCACAAACGCAGAGAAAGGCATGCAGTCCAGAGACTCTCCAACATCACTTGAACAAAATAGACCAGTGGTTCTGCAGGGAATGGAATCTGAAGATGAGAAAAACGATCTTATCTACTTTTCCACAGACAACAGAAATTATTTTGAAAAGGGCAGTATGTGAATTTTAATAAATTAACCCACATGACATCACTTTGCCTCAAATAGGTGTTCTTCCCATAAAAAAGGGGAAGCTGGAAATAAATTATAAAAAATAATTCTCATGTGCATTTCTATCTTCATTCAAGCACAAAAACTTGCTTTAGTTCTTTGAGTTAAAGATGCCATGGGGTCCTGTCTTCCTGGAAGCATCTGCCCTCTGCACAACGGGGGCACGGCCTCCCACGCGCCCCCCCCCCCGACCCGGGAACGGGGAGGGCCTGCTGGCGGGTCTCCCGCTTGCTCTCCAGGCCCTCTCTACTCCGCAGCCGGAGGGGGGCACATGTGGAAGACCAACAGGTCACTCCTCTTCGACCATCTCCCATGTCACTGGAGCAAAGTCCAGCACCCTGACCCAGGGCGCCGTGCCCTCTGTGATGGGGGCACCGTCGAGTCTCATTTCTAGCTCCTTCAAACGTGATTTTATTCGCTGTCTCCAATTACTGTCCTCCTGTGTCTAAACTTGCTCTAATCACCTGCACCTCCGCCCCACCTGTGACACCGCATCGATCGAGGTCAGCAGAGCCCGCAGACACCACATCCCTCCACCAAGCCTTGGCCGTCATCGTGGACGGGACGGGCAGCCTCCTTTTCTGAGCCATCTCTATCCCCTCCCCCTCCCCGGTAGCCCCTCCTCTTCCAGAATCTGGTGAAGACACAGTGACACAACCTCAGCTACACTCTGTCCCACACCCCTGCCCATGGTGGCCTCACTTCCTCCTGCAGCTTTAAAAACCACGGACATGCCAGTGGTCCCTAAGCTCCTGTCACCAGCCCAGATTCCTGATGGACTCGACCCTTATGCCGAAGCCTGTTTCACTTCTCTGTGCGGGTGTTCTGCTGGTGAGGACTTCCCACAGCGGCCTCGGCCATGCACCTGTGGGTCAGAGAGGGTCTGAGGATCCCTCCCAGGTAAACTCAGGGGCAGCCCCACTATAATCAGGGGGTCTCACACACTGAGGCCGGCAGCTCTGCTCACAGGCACTCACCTGGCGACCAGGCCCGAGGGCAGCAGCCACCCAGCCATTCACACCAAAGAGACGGATGGCAAGAAGCTGAGACCACCCTGTGAGCCCACTTCACCCCCTGGTGACCTCAGCCCCAACAACCCGCAGCCAGGCCTGAGTCAGGAGGGGCGCACTGTGCCCAAGGACACGGGGGCAGTGATGGGGGGACAGTGAGCCTCCCCCTGCATTGACCCTCCAGCCATCACCCAGCCTGGACCTGCTGCAGCTGTCGGCTCCACCCCCCGATCTTCTCTCCATTGGAACAACCCTGAGGCATCCCAGGCCCTGTCCACTCCCGATCCACTGGCAGCAGCTTCAACATGTATCCGGGGACAGGGGACACACATCCTGTCCCCGGCAAAGCCACCTGTAATGTCAAATTTCCAGAAAGAGCAAGGAAATAAAGCAATGCTGAGTTTCCAGAAATACTGACAAGCGTAGCTGGGTTAGGAATCAGTGGCAGAATGCATCACGAACAACATGTGACACTGAGCTGAGACCTCGATTCTTGTCCTTGTGCTCACTAAAACTCTGCCCTGGCTGCTCCAAAGGCCCTGGACACCTGTTCCCCAGACCACCCCCTGAGGCCGACGCTCTGCCCCTGCGGGAGCCATGGAGGCAGCAGTGTCACAGACGGAGCCAGCCACCTGGCCGCGGTCATGCCGCTCGGGCCCAGGAGCTTCGCCCTGGGGTGTGAGTGCTCACGGGGGATGTCCGGTTACCGTGAGTTTCCCGCGAGTCAAGTGTGGTGCCCGGCGCTTCGCAGGGACCAGCTTACAGAGGTTATAAAGTCACCTCATCGAGGTTTTCTCTTTTTTCAATCCTCACCGGAGGGTATGTTTTTGTGATTTTGGAGAAGAAGGGAGAGAGAAACGCTGATGTGAGAGAGAAAGATCAATTGTCTGCCTCTCATATATGCCCCAACTAGGGATCGAACCTGCAACCTAGGAACGTGCCCTGAGCAGGAACCTAACCTGCAACCTTTTGGTGCACGAGACGACCCGGCAACCACCTCAGCCACCTGGCCAGGGCTTAATATTTCTCAGTTTTAATCCTGCCAAAGTCCACGCAGTTTGCAGCAGAAAAATAAACCAAAGGCCTCTGCTCCAGTCCCCGTCCGGCGGGCCCGAGACCGAGCAGTTGCAGCCCCGGGTCGAGAGCCGTGTGACAAAGTGAGAAGACACAGGCAGGCCACCGCGGGACCTGCCAGGCAGCTGGCGCCTGCGTCTCACTGACACTGGACTCACTTCGCATCACCGGGGAAACGGACCGCACCCACTCAGGGACAGGTGAGCACTGCCGCTCTCATACACCACGCACCGCACCGCACCGCACCGCACCGCACTCGGGAGCACGGCTGGAGATCCCGCGTGGCCCACAGAACGCGGCAGCCTCAAGATGGGCTGTGGGGAAGGCCTGGCAGGGAGTCACAGAGCCCCAGGCGGTGGTCCCTGGGGTCTGGACAGCGCTGTCTTCTAGGTGGAAGGGCGCCGTCCTCGGCCCACGGACCTGAAGGTATGTTCAGGGTGCAGATGCAACTGGGACCCCGGAACTGGTGGGCCCCCATCTCAACAGGACACCTCACGGTCACAGGACATACATGTCAGTGTGTCCCTCCATAGAGGGGCCACCGCGGAGCCAGCCCACGCTGGGGCTCCCCGTGAGCACAGAATCAGACGGTGGAGGCGGCACGTGCGAAGGACAGAGTCAAACCCCTCTGCTGCCTGGGACTCCCGCCACGTGGGGGCGCCTGACGGCCACCAAGGCGGACGGACAGCACGTTTCTGAAACCACGTGACCACCGAGAGGTGACCCGAAAGATCAACACCTTGTGCAACCTGTCTGATGGCTCTGAGTCCCAAACCAAACCTCTCAGATCAGAGCGTAATCAATGCGCTGCGCCCAGCCCCGTGCAGTCGCAGAAGACCCACGGTCTTTGCGCACTGGGGACCGTGGCGAGAGGATTAACAGACTCACTGCACAGACACAGGAAGGGGTGGGATGTTTAATTGGCGTGCAGAGGTAATGAGCTAAAAGTTTAAAAGTATTAAATATCCATTTCACAGAAAATTACATTTGTCCTTGACTTCTGCTTCTCCCTGATCCACGTGTTATTAACACATCATAATACAATATAAATGCCACACGTTGGAATTGTCCCAAGGCATCCAGCTATGTGGAAGGAGACATTAACATTCACCGACTCATTTAATCTTGCCTTCATCTGATAATTATTAAGTGCATTTATCAAGCCTCAAAAGATTTACACGAACGGGATCGCTTCACCCTACGAGCGCAGCCCAAGACACAGTGCGTGTTTAAAGCCGAAGTTGCAGACAGCAGTTAGACCTCCCACCACTTTTCTGAACTACCTTCAGGGATAACGTCCCGCCAGCGATCGCGGGAACCACGCACCGCTTCCAGCCTGAGACGGGCCGCACGTGCCTTGAGGCGGGAAGAAGGAAGACCCCGGGCATTCTGCAGCGCGAAGTCAGACAGAGAAAGACAGATGTGGTCTGACCTCGCCTGTACGTGGGGTCTGACCAAGGCAAACTCAGAAACAGCATGGAATGTGGTTCCCGGGGCTGCGGAAGGGGGGCAGGGGGCAGTGGGGGTTGCTGGTTGGAGGGTCCAAACTTCCAGTCAGAAGATGAGTAAGCCCTGGCATCTCACGCACGGCACTGTGGTTAGAGTTAATGATACTGTATTACACACTTGAAAATCGCTAGAGAGTGAACCACAAATGTCCTCGCCACGAGAAAGCAGTGGTTACTATGTGATGTGATGGGGTGTCAGAGCAGATTAACACACATTTTACGTTATACGTATTAGATACTCTGTATTTTACAATAAAGGGAGCTGGAGAAAAAACGTTAAGAAAGTCCTAAGGAAGAGAAAATATTTACAGTGCTGTCTATATTTATTTAAAACACACACACACATAAGTGGACCTCAGAGCTCAAGCCCATATTGTTCAAGGGCCACCGTGTGGGCTCTCCGGTTTTCTTCAGTCCCTGCAGTCCCTGCAGGCCACACTGTCCTGTCAGAGGGAAGAGACGCAGGCCCAAGACTCCTCAGAAACACCCACTCCTTGCTCCGTCGTTGCCCTTCTGTCACTGTGAGCAGAACCACAGCGAGTGCCGTCTCCTTTCCGTGGAAGGTTCGTCAACCCCCCACCCGACAGACACAAAGCCACACACACCCGGCACCCACACATGGGAATCAGCTGCAGGCAAAAGACTCGTTCTGAGTCAAGCATCTTTCCAAAACCCTGCCCCCGAACGATGACGAACAGGGAGTGACAATGTGGGACAGCCCGGAGAGGATGCCGTGCCTTGGGACCGAGCAGGACCCAGAGTTGGGCCACAGAGGGTGCTCCCGGCTGCCCCCGCGCCCCTCTGTCTGCAAGGGCGAGGCTCCCCCCAACTGCGTCTCTGCCTCCTGCACTCACAGCCAGCCCTCAATCACTTGCTGTTTATGGACAAGGCTGACATAACCTTAAGCACAGCAATATGAAATGTGCCACTGTAATGTCTGGAATGGACATTCGAGTCCACGTTCGATGCAGCCAGGTGACCTCGGTCTCGCAGAGCCGTTTAAACTGAGAGCCAGAGTTTTATTCTTTGACAGATGGGTAGCCTGGCTGGAGAATTTATCTAGGTTATATCTGAACTCAAGTATGAGCGACACAATTATTTTGATTCAGTGGCTTTCCATACTGTGGAAATATTCTTCATCGCCCAGATTCTAATTTGTTATGTCACAGATGTCCTATTTAGGAACTTCTATTTTTTTTGCATTGCAGCGATCACATGACGCAGGATGACAAGCAACTGGTCCTTCCAGCAGATAACCCACATATCCCATCATCCCCACCCCCTCCGCGTGCCGTGGGAGAACCAGAGACTCCCGGCAGCTGCTCCCGCTGCGCCTGGGGCAGACCGGGCGGCGAGGGGCAGGGCCCGAGAATGAGCACAGATGCAATAGAGTGGGTTGCCTGAGATCAGGGGTCCACGCCTGAGTGGGACTTAACGGCCAAAAGCCCCCAGACAGACCCTCTGTCTGTGTCACAAACCCAACGCTACAGCCAGGAATGCAGCCTGCACCTCTCAGACCACACATGCCAGACGTGGGGGAAGGGCGCCCAGGAGCAAACCAGGACGCAGCTGCCAGGAGGGAGATGGAGCTCAAACTGGCCCGGGACCCAGCTGTCGGCCTCCACTCTCTGGTTCCACCAGGTTCCACGAGGCCAGGGGCACTGTCCCCCCGATGATAGCCCCGGTCACTCTGAACAGCAAGTATGGACACGGATCAGAATCTCAACCAGAGACAAACTCGTGGTGGCAACACACACCGTTTTTTAAGTCACATGGTTCCCACGCTGGAGGCATGAAAACATCTTGGAAACATCACAAATGTCTGGCGGTGGCTGCACCCTCATGCACAATACCCAGGGGCTTCCTAGACCAGGGCTGCCCCATAACCTCTGCTTCTATAGCTCTCCTGGGCTACAGACTAGACCCCTGTCTGTAGGGTAGTGCTTCTGGGACCCAGACCGGCTCTGAACTCAAGCCCCCCATGTGGCTCACGCAGCACACCTGTGCCCCAGAGATGCTGCTTCAGTAAGCCAGGCTGTGTGGCCAGGGAGTCCCTAGGAATTGTTCGTAGGTGATTTCGACACACAGCTTCAGCAGAAACTCCGTTTCCCTGAAGTTGCAGCAAAGATTGGCAGACAAATGTCATACAGGGGATCAGACACCTGTAGACACGCACAGGTAGTCCGCCACCTCGCCTTGTGGAAGTCAGGATGGATGTCCCCAACTCCACTGTCTTTGCCGTAAGCGAAAGAAGAGCAAGAAATGTCTGTTTAGCTCCGCACACCCTAGCTCTTCAGATGAGGTCAACTGTTTTTGATCCCGCCAGCGCTCGGAAAACCATCTTTCACGAGGCAGGAATAGGCAAAGTCAAAGAAAAGAAATGCAGGCTTTATAAGACATCCTCAATTTTCATAGGAAAAATCATAAGAAAACAATAAGGCTTCAAGTCTAATTCTGGAAAGTGACTTTCAATAAATCACGAGATTGTTAAAGGAGCTAGCCAGTAATAAATTTGAAAAGGAAAGAAACCCTAACTTGAATAATTCATGAAGTCAGGCGCACAAGTAATTTCCTAAAGTTCTAACAACGATTCAGGTCGCACTACACACATATTTACTCTGCATCATTAGAATATAAATTTCTCATCCTCAAGGGCTTTCGTTTGTCCATTTTAACTTTATAGAAAGTCAGTAAATATTAGGGATAATGTAACTACGTAAGATTTCCCTTAAAGTAAAATCTGTGTACAGCTAGGCGAGGTGCGGAGATCGGACTTTCTGAGAGCTTCGGAGAAGCACGGAGCTGAGCTCTGAGACCAGACCAGCGCCAGAGTGCGGGACTGGTGTGGCATCTCGCTTCGAAGAACGCGGCTGTCGTCTCCTGGTCCCTCGGGGGCAACGTCATCAAGTGCGTGCAGACACTTACGAGCTCCCGAGAATCACCCAAACACTGACTTCACCAACAGTGCCCCTCGATTCCAAGCCACCACAACATGAAGACAATGCAGCCCCTTTTCCTCCTCCAGAAAGGAAACTGATGGATGGAAATGAAGCTGGAATTCATCTCAGACACGGGAGTGACCCCACTGGGTGACCCCACTGGGTGACAACGTCCCGAATGGCCCCCACCGGCTCTCCCCTCCTTCCCCTCCCATTCAGCCCCCCGCAGATGTGGTCCAGGGCCACACCTCTTACTTCTGCCTTCGTTTGGTTACCTGCTTGCCTGCGACCCCACCAAGAAGCACCAAAGAAGCAAACCAACAAGCAGCACGTCCTCCTCCGCAGGTCCTCTGGCAGCCTCCCCCATCTGGCGGGAGGCCACCAGGCCACCACCTTCCAGCGGTCACTGCCACTGGTTCAGAGTCCACGTCTCCCTTCCCTGAGCGAGTCCAGACAGGGGAGAGTCCATAAAAACAGAGGGGCTGGCCCTGCCATCAAGAATCCGGAGCCACGCACCAGGAGTTTTAACTATTGTCATAACAATGAAGATCTATTATTACAGAGAATCCCCTCTGTTGTGAAAACACAGACACGAGTGAAACAAAAAGGAGAATTCTGGAAGCTCCCACTGCGAAGGCAAGAGGACGGTGGCACCGGGGCTGCCAGCCGCCCACGGAACTCCCTCTCTGCTCTCGGCCAGGAAGCCCAGACCCGTCATGGCCCTTGTCACAGCAACACGCTGTGACGACGCCTCCGAGGACACGAGGGAGGAAGCACTCAGGCAGACTGTGGAAACAGCCACACCAAACAGCTGTCCCCTTCATCTGAGAAAGTCACACGTTCTCTCTCTGCTTCAAAGCAAGCCTGTTTGCGGGCATCGGCTGCTGGACAAGAAACTGCCCGCAAATGTGGTGACTCGTCACGGTGGTCTACTGTTGCTCACGCTCCTGTGGGCACTCCGGCTCGGTGGGGCCATGGTCCCTGCGGGTCTCCCACGCAACTGCAGTCAGACGGTACGTGAAGCAGAAATTAGCTGACGGCGTGGCTGGGCGGGGCTTCCCAGGTGACTCACGTCTGGCACGTGGGCCGGGGGTGTCAGCGGGCCAGGCTTCTTCTCCCTGTGGCTAGCTCCGGCTTCCTCACAGCCCATCAGGCACACTTCCAACACGCAGCGGCTTCTCCCGGAGTGACAGAGCGGCTTGTCCCAGAAGTCACGTGGACGGGTGCCGCCAGGGCTCGGCGTAGGAGATGACCGCCCGGGGTCGTTGTCCCGACGCACACTCTCTGCCGGCTCAGTGCAGAGACGTCCTGCTTCTCTCAGTCACAGCAACAGACAGACTCCCGATCTGGAACCTGAGGCCTAGAAATGTCCTCTGAAAATGGGCAAAGTTCGGACACACCTGGTCACTTCCCACTCGGGTTCTTTCGATCCTTTCCACAAATTCTCCCTTTAGACAGATTCTAATTCACAGAGTGATAGTTTTGGGGTTTTGGACATAGGTCAAATTTACATAGAACGCCAGTCTTGAAACACCTTCATTTTAAAAAACGTATTTATCTGCCAAAGCTTCAAGACTCGTTCACAGAAGGACCCACAGAAACCTGTCGGAAGGGACCTACCTGTTCATGTCGCACCGATGCAGGACACGTCCCTTTGAACACACCCTTTCCGAGCAGCGAGGCCAGCACAGAACCTGAGCAACACAGAACCAGGAGCTTGTCTGAGGTCACGAAGCGAACTGCCGAGCAGATGGAGCGAAAGACCGCGTGTCAGTTCTTTTAAAAGTGTGACTTTAAAAATGGGGTGAAGAGCGTCTCTCTGAGGTCAGCGGCATGTCTTCAGTTTCCAAGTTTCTCCAACAGCATCTGTTTTTTGGCAAGCAGGCACCTGCCCAGGGCAAACGAGGGCTGTTGTCGGAGATTAAAATCCCAGTCCAGACACACATGCCGGCCAGACTGGACGCGGAGGCAGGGTCCACTTCTGGGGCAGGAAGAGAACGCAGACAGCCTCCCGGCCTGCCGGGCAGCGGCGAATCCCGGTTCTCCAGAGTCCACTGGTCTCATCACAGCCCCGCCGCCACTGCCGGAGGTCTCTGCGCATGACGCCCGTTCGGGTTTAGACCAACCCCTGCAAATGACGCTGGTACTGCAGGGAAGGAGGCTCTGTGGTGTTTAGAAACAGTAACACAACTTTAAATCCAGAGAAACTTGAGGTCACGCACGCGGCATGCAGAATTTTGTCTGTCTGTCTTCCCGAGTCGCTCCTGGAACCTGGGCTGGGGCGTGTCCCCATCTTCGTCCACAGGAAGTCGCGGTCTATGCTTTCCCAAGTGCCGCAGAGCATGTTTTGGACCCTGCCTCTCCGTAACACGGGGCAATCCTTCCGCCAGCCCAGGAGCCCCGAAAGCCAGACCCAGCCTGGTTCCCAACACTCCTGGCCCCGCGGGCTCGCCGCAGGTCGAGACGGCCTGCTCCTTGTTACATCTGTGTGATGAACTCAAGAGAGAGAAACATCGACAGCGGCCTCCCTGATGCGCCCCGACAATGGGCCGAACCAGCCCCTGGGCACCTTCCCCCAAGCCTGTGCCCTGACCAGTACAGAATGGGGGCCCGTCGGTCTGTGGGGCCATGCAAGGCCCACTGAGCTGCGCCAGCCCGGCAGCCTGCTCCTTTGGAACCGTTCGCTAGGCGCCACCCTGTGGCTTCCCTGCAGGGTCCCTTGCACGTGCCTGACGACACGTACCCCGGCCACGTGCATGGAACTCCCTCCACCAGGAGCTAAGCGTCGGAGCCTCTCCCAGGTGTGGGAGGAGGCCACGTTCATGCTGACTCGACCACACCCACCTGTGGGAGCTCAGGGAGTGTTGAGTGCACAGAGCGATCACATGACACCAGGGGCAGGCGGACCTAGTCCTGTTGGGGCGCCCGCCCCACTGGGCCGCTCACCACCCAGTCATCGTGTCCAGTCAGCTGCCTGTCCCTCTGCCTCTCTGTCCTCGTCGGCAACCAGGAGTAACAGTTGTTCCAGTAAGGGTTCCGAGGACGTCACATTTAGCAGGTTGACGCCGCCACGTGAACAGCAGGTGCGTCACTGTGTCTGTTTTTGCAAGGACACTCTTCCTGCAGCCAATTTCATGCAGGAGACCTCACCGGGGAGTCAGCAGTATCTGCCTGGCTCGGGGCTGTGATCAGCAGGTGCCAGGGCCAGCGGCGACAGGCAAGGGGCCTGGCGGAGGATTAAAAATGAGCCACAGATTATCTGGCCGCAGATAAAGTGGCGGATGGTCCTTACTGACAAACACTCTACTTTCGTCTCCTGGCAATAGCGTGTCACTGTCCTTCGTGGGTTCCGGTGACACACAGCGAAAAGCCTCCACTGGAACTGGAAACACGAGTCTGTGGCACCTCCACGTCTGGGAACCGCAGAGACTCCAGCCTTCCCACTCGCCGGAAGGAGGGATCCCCGTCGCCCTGAGTCAGTCCCCAGGTGCCTCCCCAGGCTGGAGGCGCTGCTCCACCCCCAGGGCGCTGTGGGCCGCATGGTGGAGCCAGTGACCTTGAATCCAACATGAGGCTTTGCCTCACTACCTTGGCGAGTGCGGCTCCTCCTCCAGCATCTCCTGAGTTCAAGGATTCCTGGCACCAGCCACTGAGCTGAACTTGGCGTGTACTTCCAGCGTGGCTCTCCGATCCTCCTAAAACTGGTGGGGGTGCGGGGAACTCCTGGCAGAAGTATAAAAAGTGAAGAGGCTCAAATTATCCCAGGCGAGTTCTCGGATATTTTAGGGCTGTTGTTGGTTTCTGGCCATCAGTTACCGAGTGAAAAGAGGGGAGAGAGTAGAAGATACAGCTGCCACCATGGAGTCTGTTTGCAGGGGACGGCGGAGCAGTGACACTTACATCAGCCTGGATGGCCCACTAAGTAGGCCACGTTACTCCCCTGCCCCTCCCGTCACTTAACTGGATCAAATGTGGAGTTCTTTCGTAAATTAAAAAAAAAACAAACCGGTATCCAGTGGGCTCCGAGGATGACTCACAGCGAGTCACTTGGAGGTGGTCACTCCTGATGTACCTACAACCTCACCAGGTGGAGCGCCCCTCAGCCATACATGCGGGGCTGCGGTGGATGCCTGGCCCAGGGCAGGGGTTCACAGGGCAGCCGCAGTCCACCTGGTGGTCCCCAGCAAGGACACTGCCCCCAAACCGAGGAGGTGGTGACTTACCCAATCTAGTCTTATGAAGGAGAGCACGTAATTCATTGGGAAAGAAAAAGAAAAAAAAGAACCACAGAAATGAGAAGAGTAAGTGGGTGATTGTGTTAAGTGGGAATGGGGGAGCTAGGGAGCTAGAAACTGCTAACTCTAACCAAGTAAAGTCAAAGGAGATCTGAAGTCACCTTCTGGTCCTGAACTGCCCATCTTGGGGGCCCGACTGCACCTCAGTTGTGCAGCTTTCCCAGAATCCCCCACGAGAGCCTCCCATGCGGAAGGTATTTCGCCTTCTGAGAAACCCCCACCACGCAGTGGAAACTAAATAAGCCTCCAGTTCTTGCAATGAAAGGCAGCCAAGTGCATCTAACAGTAACAAAGTTACTGGGTGAGTTTTCACCCATGTTTAAGGTGATACTCTCCCCTCCTCCCCTCACCCCTGCCACACAAGGCACTCAGTCTTATATGCCAAATTAACCTAAATTATCACGTCACTCACAACAATTAAGTGCTAAGGAGTAACACCATCAAGAATAAGGCTATGGCACTGCCAGGCATTCGGTAAATCTTGTGTGTTGATGATTAAATCAAGTCCACAGGACAAAAAATACTAAATCGATATTTCTTAATCATAAGGCATAAATCTACTAGAAACCTGGATCTCTACATCTCATTGCCCAGAAAGTACAAGTAACGGTGTGGGATAAAGGAATCAGAACTCGCTCCTGGGCTCACTGAGCACACCCCCAGGAGGGACCGGGGGCCGCCCGCCGAGATGCGCCAGGAACCGCGCACACGGCCCAGAAGAGTCGTCTGGGAGTGCCACGGGGGCCGGAGCAAGGACGCCTCGAGAACCGCAGCGGCGATGGGCCTGCTCATTCCCCACCCTTCACACGAGGGCCTGCGGGCTCTAACTAGACAGAGATGGGCGATCTCCCCAGAAAAACAAGTCCTTGCAGACACTCTGAGCAACCTGTTTATACTGGAACATCCAGGTGGCTACGTTCTCGGTTCTCCAGTCAGGGGAGCTGGTGACAAGATACAGGAGGACGCACTGCAGAAGGGCTTCCGGTAACAGCCACGACCAGACCTGCCCACTGGGGAAACCCTGACTACATGGGAGTTTACAAACTAACACACCCACAACACAAGCGCAACAGCTGAGGGGCCAAGAAACCTTCGCAGAAATCCATGCACACAAACGCTGTGGCAAAGGCGTGAGCACCGAGAGAAAAGAGCCCTCTGTGACCGACAAGATCGCCACAACCCAAGCGCCCCACGTTAGCAACACGCCAAGTCGACCTCGGAGGCCTGGCTCGTGGGCGTGAGAAGACGAGACCGGAAGTAGATGGAGACAGCCACTCTGCTGCCCCCAGAGCCCCTGCCCTCTCTCCAGCCACCCGTGGACGTGGATTTGTCCCTGACTTCCGGCACACTCAGGATGCGCCGCCAGCCTGCCAAACGTGGTTCTCCCGATTCCCATCCTGCCGAGGGATGGTCCTCTCCCTCATCCTTCAAGCTTCGACACCCAGGGTTCTGTCTTCCGGCTTGTCCGTCTTTGTGGACTTGTTAGAAGTTTTCCTGGATTCTTGGCTCTGACTAGCCCACCTCTGAAATTCTTTTAGTTTGCTTATCTATTTAAAAACTCGCCAGGCCTTATCAAGAGGAATACAATTGCCCACGTAGCTTCTTTGTGCTCTTACCTGCTACACATTGCAGCTTTCCCCGGAGTCAGGTGACCCCTGCCACGAAGATAGTCTGCATGGTGCTCCCGAGTGCAGTTTTGATGCCAGCGGGGCGAAATGAGCACGGTAAATCTCCAATGTTAACACTATCTCTGAGCCCCGAAACACAGAGCACATTTCCAAGGAAATACCCAAAAATAAATCATCCTATGTCAGCGACTAATTACAGTCCGTGTCGCGCTGGAACACTACGGCCTCTCAATAAATCTTGTGAGGTGTCAATGCAGAACCATGAGGTTGTGGGTGGTGTGAGGGACGGAGCAGAGCTAATCCGGGCCCACGGAAACATCTCAGCACCCTGAGCGGTGGAGACGCACCTGCCGGGCCACCCACGAAACAGGCCCTGCAGACCGGCAGCGGCCGAAACTACCCAGCTACGGATCAGCGAGAAGCTCCTTGATGCATAAAGACCAGTGCGGGTAAGGGACCCCTGACCACCAACTGCAGAAGGGAGAACAGCTCCCAAAGCAGGTGTAGCTGCATCTCAAATATGGGTACACCGTGGGGGTGGGGTGGGGAAGGGTACACTTTAGAATAGAAATCCCTGTCCTGCCAATTATTAGGACTTGAGAGGCAGCCAACTTCCCTGAACTTGAATTTCCACAACTATAAAGTGCAGATGACAACGCCCACCTTGGAGAGCGTCGTAAAGATCAGAAATCGTCACGTACCACAGGTTCCGGGCAGACTATTGAGAGGTCAACACTGAGTCGCAGGTCCCCGAAGGTCAGCTCAGTTGTCACCTGGGTGCCACATCCTGAGGCCGCCCCAAACAAAGCACAGGTATCGTGGGCTGATTCCACCTGCTGCATGAATTTGCAGAGCCGTCTGAGCTGCCTGGACACGCGTGGGCTCACCTACGGTGCCTGCTGCCTCCTCAGACGAGGTGGTGGCCTTGTCGGCGGGACTCCATGATGAGCTCTCACGCTGGATGGGTCAGAGCCACACCCACTGCGACCTTGTTCAACAGCGTCTAAGGGAAGCTGCTCTGCCCGGTCTGTGACACTTGGACGGCTTTGTGGAAACCCCACGCTGACGGATCAGGGAACGGACTTCCGCCCACCGCCGAGGGGCGCTAAACCAACGCAAAGCTTTCGAAGACACCGTCTGTAAACTGTGGTCGTTTCTCCAAAGGGCGGTCTGGCAATAACAATAAAAGTCGCAAATGCAGAATGCACTACTTTTCACTAAAAAAAAATCAAATTGCTCTTTTTGGAATTTATTCTATAGGTAGACTCACATCTGCTTACAGAAGTAGTGGTGACAATGGCAAAGGCCCATGGATGATATACAGGACAATGAGCAGGGTCCTGGCCTTGTGGCCAGGGCAGTCACGGCGAGCAGGAGACGACTCTGGACAGACAGCAGAGGACTGACATCCAAGATCCGCCTTGGAGTGAAGGGGGGACAGTCCGTGCCATCATTTTCACACCCAATGTTCAGATTTATTAATTAAAGAAATATCGTAACATCTCTGTGCTCGCACGCAAGAAATGTCTCCAGGAAGGTCAGTGCTACTAGCCCTGTCTCTGGGAGGAGGAGCCGGCAGAAGGTGATGGACAGTTTGCTCCGTTTTGACCAGGCACTCTGTATACAATTAAAACAAGCACCCACAGATGTATAAGCTTTATGGGAAAATAATTAAAAATTCGGAGTCGTAAAGGCAGACCAAAGCGGAAGTTCAGGCGTTGCCCGGGGATGTAAAACAACGTGGGTGGCCAGTCCCAGTCAGTCAAGGCTCAGACCCGACTTCTCGGGACCAGGTGGCCTTCCTGTTAGATGACGTGGGCCGCCGCCTTAACTCCTCCGTCCAGCGGCGCTGACGGAGCTGCACACTTGAATCTGTCCAGCCATGGACGTTAACCTCTGCCAGGTTACAAGCTGGACACGTGTCTGCGCCGTCAGCAAGAGGCGCCGGTCCCACAGTGACCCGTTTCACGAGTGAACAGGACAGGGAGACGCAGAGCTCTGGGTGTGGGAAGTGGTAGGGTCTCTGGCAGGGATGTGAGAACGATGAAAGGGCAACAGGGGGAGAGAGCAGGGCCGGGGGAAGAGACCGTCACAGCACTGAAGCTCACAGGATCCGTCGGCCTAGAGCTCCGTACGACTGCAGACATGGAGGAAGCCTCTCCCCGCACGAGCGCCTCCCAGACCCACAGCCCGGCACCCCTGTGAGATCTCCGCCGCCACCCCGGAGCCAGCCTTAGACAGGGTTCTGCTCACAACGGGTACAAGCTCACTAAACACTGTGTGTTCTGCTACCTGCATGTCTCACGAACGGCTTACACACCATGAACGTGAAATGTGTTAAAAACCAGGCAAGTGTGACATGAAGGGCTTCCCTTTAACAGAGAAGGGCTCCTCTCCAACAGAATCTACCTGCGCACACTGCCTCCCCCCTGTTCCCTCCTCCCGCACCAGGCCCACTCACGGCCTTCACCCCCGACAGTCTCTCACCGGTCAGAGGCCGCCCTGACCAACATGGCCGTGGTCGCCGGCACACGTGTGCCTGCGGTGGTGGGGAAAGTATTCGAGCCCTGGCTGCCCCTCTCCTGGGCGTGCTGTGTTCCATGCCCAGATCTTTCTTGCTCGGTTCCGAGTGTGGCTTAGCCCGTTCTCACGCTTCAGGCCGCCACATCCACCTTCCCCAAGAAGCCTGGCTCCCCTTTGGGATCTGCGGGAGGCCCCTCCTCTCAGCCCGCTCCTGCTCTCCTTCCCGGCTGCGATTTCAGGTCCTCCCCATTTGCACTGTGAGTGTTGTCCACGTTTTTCCGTCTCCTTCCTAGACACTGAGCTCTGCCAAGGGGGGTCTGGCTGTTTTCTTTCCTACCTGCGAGACCTAGCAAGGCCGTAGTGCTTAGGAGCGCCTATCATCTGACAGTGAAATGGATGCAGGCAGTAAATTCTAGAAGACTCCATGTGCATCTGTCTGAACAATGCCACTCTGACTGCAAGAGCAAAGCCACAGCCGGGGGCCTGGAAGACCACAAATATGCAGGAGCGACAAATTCCCCGTGGGACTTCCTGTGTCCCCCTCCCTGTGCACTGCGCTCATAAAACGGCCTGCCCCGTGAGCAAGCTGCAGAGCTGTGTCGGAGCCGGCAGGACCGGGCAGCATTGCTGCTCATCGCTCGGCAAAGTCTGTGGACAAAGACACCCGAGCAAAGGGCTTCGGAAATCAATGGGAGGGGGAGGAGGAGGAGGAATGTCGGCGCAGCAGCCTTTGGGGTTCTCCAGAGAAGCAGACTAGTGTAGGGGGGGTGCGAGTGGGTCCCTACCGGCTGGCGGGATTCCCTCTTCCTCCGGGTGGCCAGTCTTGTCCTTGAGGCTGCCACCTGACTACCCGTGGCCTGCATGGTGGATCTGCTTCTTTCAGAGTCTGCCGATTTAAGTGTTGATCTCACCTGAAAAACGCCTTCAGAGCAGACACAACACTGCCCAGTGTCTGGCCGAGTAGCAGAACTGGTGCCTGGCCACGCTGGCAGGGAACGTGAGCCACTTTCCTGGACTGAAAAGATCCTGCGTGGCCATCTACGTGCCACTCAGTGTACCTCCTCTGACACCAGGGAAGACTGCAGCTGAGACTTCTCCCAGATGCCATAACAAGATGCCAAGCACGCGCTCTTCAGACTGAACGCCGGGCTCCGAAGGACCGATGAACAAACATGCACTCAGACCTGGACAGACACCCCCTCTCCCGCGTTCTGTGGCCCGTGGTCAGAATCATTCTTTTCGTTCTGTGTAACCCGGTGGCCAGAGTAACAGAACTCTATCCCTCTCAACATTTCCTACATGCTTAGCCATCCTTGGAGACCAATCTGCCTGAAAAATATATTTACTCGGTGAATTCTGAGTATTCCACTACGCTCAGAATAATGAACACAACATGTAATTTACATACACAAACTACCAACCTACTAGACCTCTAAAAACTGTGTTTACGTTCATAAGCCGATGCTGGTGTGAACGTTTTTCTGCTTGGAAACGGTTCCTGACATTGGGAAGGCCCCCCCGAGCCCCCGGAACCCCCAGCGAACTGCCGTCCTGGCCGCGACCGTAGTTGTGAGAGCAGCGTGTGCACACTCGGGCCCTGCGGCCACACTCGGGCCCCTGAACACGAGGGCTGCTGCCTCAGCGAGGGGCGGAGCGGGCTCGAAGCCCAGCGCACAGGCAGACGTGCCAGGGGCCGCACGGCGGTCCGGCCGTCTCCCAGCTGTGTGGCCTGACCTCTCCGATGCTCCGTCCCCTCATCGAGCACCTCAGGGTCTTCACCGAGCTCAGGGGACAGTTACAGGTTTGAGTGAGATAACACAAGGAGAGCCCTTAGCAACTTGCCTGAGACGTTGTTGAGTGTTTGATTAGCACTACTATGATTGAAGTTGACTTAGAAAACGTGTGTGTGTGTGTGTGTGTGTGTGTGTGTATTTCTTTCTTTATAGACTGTCTCCCATAACTGGGAATATTTCTTCCTACAAAGAAGTTTCTATTATAATCAGGAAAAGCCTATGCAGATTGGACTTAAATATGAAATACATTAGACAAGCATGCATATTTTATGGAAATAAATCGCAAATGCACTCACGCCCGGTTTACCGTCATCTTCCAGGACGAACATGACCCCAAGAGGAAGTGAGAGCTAATCATAGGTCAGGCACCCAGCCAACAGCTCTTGGCACCGGGACCCCGACCCCTTCCCTGGGCATCACTCACATGCCCACGTGGAATTCCCATGGGCCTGGCAAAGTTCACAGTCGGACGTCATCCAAGCCCTTACAAATCTCGCTATGGCGTCTGTAACCTCCAGATGTGGCCCTATTTCCTCTCTTTCCCGCCCAGAGCTTCTGCTTCCCGCAGTCCTGGGACACACTGCTCACGCTGCTTCCACTGCTCCCTGCCCAGCTGGGGGGTGTCGCCCACAGGCCTGTCTGTGAAACTGCACTGCGCGAGCCCGGGCCACGCCCCACATCCCCAGGTCCCTCCACACTCGGCTCTTCACTGGTCTCTGACCCCACCACTCTCCCCACGGCCCCTGGCCACTGCGCACTCCCATTCCCTGTCTTTGCTGTGCTCTCCAAACCCGACCTGCACTTCCTGTCCGGCTCTCCTCTGTGCCTCAGCTGTCAGTTCTTCCCGCCGTCTCTAGGCACCCGCCACCCTGCGTCACATTGTAATCGTGGGTTTTCTTTTCACACCAAGCGAAGAGCTCCTTGGAAACACATGTAACAAGGAGATATATATGTATCAAAAGTCTATCCTTCAAATTGGCTACAGAGGAACTCACTACACTGGAGGCTGATCAGTGGTCCGGATGGGCAAGATGACAGGCCTCCATCTCACTGGAGGTCCACAATCTCAGCACAAGCTGGGGTGGCCCGAGGGACCCCCCACTATGGGCCCCAAGGGATCGTGTCCCCAGGAAAGGAAAATGCTTCCTTGCAATGAAGCCAAAGCTTTGTCTATCCCCTTCATGCGACAACATTGTACTTGAATTTGTGAGGACCAAGTACCTTTCACCAACCCTTCCAGATTCGGATCAGCCTCTGGCCCAACCCTGCTGCCCCTATGTGTTACTAAATCCTTGGGCCATCATTAGGCACACCGACTGTGTGCTGGACACTCAGGCTCCCAGGCAGGGAACCAGTTGGTTCAGGCGGTTAAGAATATGATGTAAATCAATCCCCATCAATCTTTAAAGTGAACACAAATCCCCTGAGAAAATGGAGATTCTGATACAGCAGGTCAGGGTGGGGGGCCACGTTCTGCATTTCTCTCGAGCTCCCAGGCAACGACAATCTAGGGACCACGAGGCCATCAAGGTCTGGGGCAAACGCCCTGCATCCGTGACAGTGTGTCCCGCACTACACACTGTGCGCCGAGGCCGTACGGGAATGGAGGTGCTCAGCCAAGGAGGAAGCAGGGAGCCCGGCATCGAGGGCTGCTAGCCAACCCCATCTCTCCCACGGATGGGCAATGTGTCACATCAGTTTCACATGGAAGGCACGCGGCCCCTGTACCCTCTTCCGCTCCTCAGCCCAGGTCATTCCGGTGCCTGGGGGGTGGGGTGAGACCCACCCCATCCATGTGCCTGTGCTTCTGTCGTTCTTTCTCACGGCTGTAAGCCCAAACAGGCCGAAACAGCAGGATTTCTCCCATCCTTTCCCCCGAAAGTGTATGTCTGGGACTTTCCTGGCTACTTGGCCTGGTGGTCAGAGAATCACTTAGAAACTGTAGCTCACGGTGCACTTTGGCAAAAGTCTATGTAAAAGTGCAGAATGCTGGGCATGGACGCTTAGCAGCCCAGTCAGCCTAGTGGGTGTGATGAGGCCACCACCAAGGTTCCAGAAGGTGTAAATAAGCAGATGGAGATCTGCCTCGACTAAAGGCGCTGATGTAGGTTAGCTGAGCAGGAAGCAGGGGCAAATGTAAATCACAAGGGAAAACAGAAAAAAAGTTCTTATTGTGTGTGGCAGAAATAAAGAAGCGTAACAGCAATCACGGCATTTGAGTCATGAGGTTAAATGATGAACTATAAACAGAATGATAGGTGAGGTGTTGTTTGAATTCCATAAACAAGTTAACCTACACACAAGGAGGGAGTGGAGAAACATTCTAAACAAACTTACAAAAAATGTTTCATTCTTCAAAGGTTATACAAACACACAGGAAGTGAAATAGCATGAACCTGTTATGTTACATGGTGGCAGGGACTTGCTTGTGAAGTTGCAACATTCAGAGCACCGATGAAGGACCGCTGGGTCCCCCAGCACCGCAGGTTTCACAAAGAGGCAAGAGTGTGCCTCTTTTGAACATGTAACCACCTTTGACCGCAAGCACCTGGCCATACTTGGGTTCCTGCTCTGTCGCCTGGGAGCGCCCCCTGTAGCTCGGCAGTACCAGCAGCCTCTGAAGGAGGAGGAACACAGGAGAATTCACTGGTTCCTTCTTGCTAACAAGACCCTTGGCCATGGCCAGCACCACGGCTCCAGGTGAAACCTCTGAGAGTGCTAGCCCAGCCTCGGTTCCGACCCTGTGGCCCTCTAGTCATCCACAGCAGGACGACGACAGGATGGCTGCCTTCCTCTGCTGCCAGCACCTGGGGAGGTGGCATCGTGTCTGCCCCAAGGAAGTCACTTGACCAGGCAGTTTAAAGAATGACATTTCGCACATTTCGCCCAGCACATGGGGGTCAGATGGAATGATGCATCAAGATAGTAAGATCTCGATGCAAAGTTCAGTTCCTTTGTGAATGGTCAGGTGAAGCACCTCGAGGCAGGCTATGAGGACGGAATTGTGTCCCTGTGGTCGCACAACCCCGCAGGGACACCCCACCTCACAGATGACAAAACCAGCCAGGTCTAGCCTGACAAATACGCAGGGGCTTCCCACCTGGCTGGCCATACCCAACAGCACTCACACCCATGCAGACAGAGCCCCAAACACCGAACTCACGAGTTTGGGGAGCACATTATTTTCTGCTCCTTTTTTACCTTAATATATAGATTAAGGAGCTACATTAGGATAAAATTACTAAAATCTGTAAAAGCTCAATAACTGATAAGAACAAAAGACTGTTGCTTTGAATAACAGTACTTTTTCTGAAAGTACTCATCTCCATCAGAGCCCTACCAGGAACGGCAACAAACGGGCAAAGTGCTACTAACGAAGGAATGGAGTAGCTTTCATGGAAGAGCAGCCCACGATAACCCGCGTTCCCACGAGCCCACGCACATCACCTCAACGCACCTACGGCGTCACAGCGACGCTGGGGAAGAGAAAAGGAGGGGACGGAGTAGGACCCCGCCCTTCTACCACCACACACAGCAGTTTCCCAACTGACTCTGTGGAAAAGGCAATGCAAACGCAGGGGACATCCACAAAACTGGTGCAGTCCACTTCTCCAACAGAACGGTCCCCCTGGACGTCTCAGTCCCTCATCAGGGGACAGGGGAGGAGGAACAGGACCAGGATGATGGGGCAAGGGGGGGCAGGGGGACTAAGGCGATCCTTTCAGAATCGGCTCACACCAGTAAACACTGGGTGCCTGGCATGCGCGCTTGCCTTCCCTGGTCCTCACGGTGAGCAGTGGCAAGCGCAGGGGATAGTTCACGGAAGTGGGGGACAGAGCCAACGGGTCCCTCCGCGTCCATGAGGGGCTTCTGTCACACCATCCTGCCCACCGTGAACTGTTTGAGCAAGTCAACAAAGCATCGATTTGTACTGTGTTCTGTGCAAACTGCAAAGATCCCGGCACAGGGTGAACCTGTGGAGTGCGCAGAAGGTATCGTGCTCCCTGAACTCCGCGAGCGCCGAACTCCTTGCACCCCACGCACGCCTCACCGGGAGGAAGCCCGCACCCCAACCTCCCTGTGCAGACCTCACACGACCCAGGAAGGGATGAGAATATGTTCTCCGTCACTAAATGACTATCCTATGCTCCCCACGGTGACCTGCGTCATGGGGAAGGGGATCCAATTTCCTGCCTGTTTCCAGGGGAAAGGAATATATTTTATCTGAATCAAACAACTACTGTTAGGTGGAAGAGAACATCTACTTCCGGTGACTTCGTTTCAAGAATTCGAGGTAGCCAGTGTCTGCACTGGGGCTCTTCCTGGGAATGGCGCTGCGGCCGAGGAAGCCTCACCTCGCCGAATAACATGCAGTGAGGGCCGCGCTGGGACCCCCGCTCACACACTAATCCGCGCAGAGCCTGCAATCGATAGCCAGCTAATCGCTGATCAAATGAGTCACTCAAGACCAAAGCGTTCATATTTACACTTGATAGTTGAAGAGCTAGCCTAATGCAGATGACAATACGCATTTGTGGCGCTCACACCATGGCCGTGTGCCCAGAGTCAGGTCTTATAAAACACACTTGGCGATCGAGTCCTCTTTTTTCTGTTTGATTTTCTCCTCCTGCTGCTAACTGGACCCATCTCAGCGTGAACACCCTGGCAACATCTGTCCTCACTGGAAATTTCCATGACAAGCCTTCAGGGCACAGGCAGCATGAACTACCAGGGCTTTTATTGGTGCAACTGTGCAGGGTACAAAGTATTTTTATACACAGAGGCTCAGCCCAAAGGTAGAGAGGGCATTTTCCTACGGTGACGACAAAGGAGGCTTTGTGCACATTTTTTTAACCTCAGGATCGTTACGGAGTCAGTGGCACTCCTGTATCCTAACCCTCAGTTTCTCATGAAGCTGACTTCCTTCCCAGAAATGCGCCCCTTCTATTTCATCCGTGGTGAAAAATAGCTCTTCCCAGGGTTACGAGCAGAAATTAAGCCTGCCTAGAGATGGAAAATAGTTTTCTTTTTCCAAACCATGAAAACTGTTTACTTTGGCTTTTAATGAGCAAAAACAACTAAAACCTTGTCTACAGAGGAAGCGGTCTTACAGCCAATGCCTGCTTTTTCAAGTTTTGAAGACCAACACGTCTTCTTTAAATATCTCCTATCACTGTCTCTGATTTGTTGCTCCGCTCACCACAAACCCCTGGCGACATCATTAATGCTCTGTGAGTGCGCACTTTCTGGGCTGAAATGCCTTTTTGCCGTCTGCCCGCAGTTAGGTGGGGGGACAGTCACATCAATGCCATCAGCGGAGCACAAAGCTGTCTACTGGAGGCTCCCTGTCCTGAGCTCCTGTATGCGGCCCTCCGATTAATCCCCACAAAATCCTTGCGCCTCTGGGCAGGGTGGATTTTATAGACGTGCCCAACAATAAACTAAGTGATCTAACTGATTAGGTCTTTTAATGATCCGAACAACCCCCGTTATACAGCTGATGACACTGAGCCCTACGAAAGGTAACTTGCGATCACACACCGTCAACAGCTATCTCAGGCTGAGTTTGTAGCGAGGCTGCTAAGGCGTCTGTCTGACTTGAAGCGTCAGGCCCTTCCCCCTGTCTCACGGGACTCACAGGGGATTGAGTGTCATGTCAATCAACTCCCCGCATGGTAGGTGGGGCAACCCGCTGGTCCCGACTGGCCCAGATTTTAACACCGAATGTCCAGCAGCCCAAGACCCCCTCCCTCTTGGGAAGACGAGTAAGAGCAGCCACCTTTGTGACAGGGGTTTTGTGGAAAACCATCCAACGCGAGTACGGACAGAGATGGGGACCATTCCCTGCGCCTCGGTCACGCAGGAAACCCTGGGGATGCTGGCAGAGTGGGGCAGCACGCAAGCGCCCCCTTCCTGAGAGTTGGGCGGCGCAGAGAGCAGGGCCGCTGAGCGGAAGGGAGCTTAGACAGCCCTTGTCGCTGTGACCACACCGACCGGACAGGGTGTCTGCTTAGGCTAAGAAGTGGAACGAATAGAAAATAATATTGAATGCAAACTATAACTGAAAATAAAATTTACATTTTTTAAAAAAAGAAGTGAGCAGGAATGGATCCCACGCAGG